>WSTH01000494.1:0-23247 GCA_019616345.1 Ceratobasidium sp. 395
TTCCGTGCTGAAGCCGAGGAACGCGAAGCCATCAACCGTGCTCAACTAGCAGACATCACCAATGCTCTAGAGGAACGACGTGCCGAGGCAGCCAGCTGGCGAGAAGCCGACGATATGCGATGGGGCGAGAAACAACAACGCCGAGCTGCCAAAGCAGAGCGAGCCGATACTTTACACGACCTTGTCAACGGTATTATTGCTGAGCGTGAAGAAGAGCGTCGCCGCCAAGAGGAAGAGCGTGTTACCGCTGCCGCGAGACCTGGTATGTTATAACACACTTTACCCGTTATGCTATTTTAATTGTAATCCTGTTAGGTATCGAGGCGGTTCTTGCTGCCATGCAACAACAGAACACTGAGACTGCTGCTATGATGGCCTCAATTGCTGACAGTAAGTTGACAACATCACTTCTTAACTATCGCTGACTCCGTTTTATTAGCCTTGCGCACTGATATGGACCGAAAGCACCTTGAAACACTGGAGTCCGTGAGGGCAACTGCTGCTGAGCAAGTTCCGTTCAATGTCCAAAGGGTTCGTTTTATACTTTTATGTTCAAGTTTCTTGGCCTCACGTTGTGCACGTAGTACCTGGATGACTTCTCTAAAGCTTTGTCTGAGGAAGTTCGCATGCTGTTGAAAGAGGTTGGCAAGTTGCGTGAAGAGAAGAGGGCTTTACAACAGTATGTCACTGGCTCACTATCCTTTGGACTAAGCTAACGTTGTCCCAGTGAAATTGGCTGCCTATTGTGTCTGAAGAGCAAGTATGGACCTGGCGGAGAGTTCGAGCCCGATTGGTATGTTCCCAACTTACATTCACTTGTGCATATAATTTAAGCCTGTGTGCAATAGGGTCCCGCCTGGTGGCACCACATGCCCTACTCAAGTTCCGGTTACAGCTATGCCAATGTCGATGCCAATGCCCGTCCCTGAACCCGAACCCGAATTCGTTGAGGAAGAACCCGCGCCTGCACCCAAACCATCCGCCTGGCGTACCGTCCGAACCCGCAAAAAGAGCCAACGCGACCGTGAGGAAGCGATGGTTGCTCCTACTCCGTTATATCCCACCGGCCCGCTTTCGAATACTGACTATGTACCCCCTCCCCGCACTGCTGCATCTTGGCAATCCTGGCGAGGCAACCCGACTCAAGTTCCGTCTCCATCCCCGACTGGCTTCGAGACTGGTGCGCCTCCTGTTGTTTCGGTTCGCGATCGGAGTCCGGGTCCCTTTGGTCCAACTGGTGGTTTGTTCGGTCCTCGTCCTTCCGGCGGTGGTGGTCTATAGGGATGAACATGTCGTTTTTGGCTTGTTTTATCTTTTCTATTTTTTTTCCCCTGAATCTCGATTATCATCTCAAGATACTTTGTATGCCACATCTCTTGTCTCTTCTCAGCTTCAGGTTTTTGATGTTCTCCTTATCTCGCCAACTTATCTCATATGCCCAACCTTACCAAACCAGATTTTTGCTGTACCTACGTATCACTCAATTTCACATCATCATCATCGCTTCAGTGACTATCATCGAGCATCTAAAAGTACAACCGCCTCTTGAGGTAACTAATTTAGAGGGTTCCGGCAGCGATTTTGGCAGAGAGCGCCGAATCCATGACGATGTAAGAGGACAGAGCAGAGACCTTCGACTTGACTTCGTCTGCCACAATACGTCCAAAGTACTTGGCACCAAGCCTAGAGTGATTCGAGAAATGTAAGTCCGAATGTATGCTGTCAGAGATAGCTCTCGACTCACGCATTGAGATGAGTTGTATCATCTGCTTCAAAGTTAAATCTTCAAAATCAAGACGTGATTAGCGAACGACAGTCATTTGCTCGAGTACAAATAACCTACTGCTGGGCCTTGGTCTTTCCAAGCTTATTGAGGTAGGCGCGACCATCAGCAAGAAGCGGTAGCAGCTTTAAATCTCATCATTGAGTCCAATTCAATACTGGATAACGTAGAGTCCACTCACAGGGAGACCTAGCTTCGACGCAACGCCGATAGTTTGGTCAGAGTAGGGGCCGAGCGAATCGCTCGTTACATATTCGCTCGAGAAAGTACGGCGCGGGAGCGAAGTGAGAAGCACAGGTGAGCAACCCGCGTTTTTGATGATATTGGTCAAGGAGGTGAGATTGGCGGCGAACTGGGTCGTGGTCATAACCTTTTCTACTCGCGGCAGTTCATCCAGTTTTCATGTCACTATGCGCATATATCTTGTACGTACGGTCATTATGTCCGAATTAGATCAATGCATAGGTGCTGGCTGTCTTGCAGCTGGTCAGCATAGTCTTGTATTGGGTCTGGGCTTGCCAGGTAACCGTCGTTTTCTGTTCCAAATCAATTATGAGTCTTCGTATTAAGCGACCCTTGTTGGTACTTACTCCACTGCTAGCTAGGTTGGTGCATTGTGCTAGGCCTTTGGTATCTGCGCACTGAAGCCTTGGCTTAGACCCAATGGGACTACAAGACTCAATAATTCAAACCCACGAAGCCCGGTCCCCAGCCCTTCTCAGCAGTTACTGTGCTATCGCCAATAAGGAGAATACCTTCAACGCGGTTAGACAAAATCCAAAACATATTCCATGTGCTGAAGTACCTGGTGCCGCCATAACCGAGGCCACCAAGCCTGCAAAAAGAGCAACACCAATACTACGCATGATGACGATTAAGGCTGAACAGATGAACGAAAAGGCGAGGGTGGAACTGATATGGGGCACCGTGCTTCAAGTGCGTTCTTATACGCCAGCTAAAGACATGAGGGCCCGGCGGGCCGCCCTGTTGCCAGCACAACATCAGAAGAATGGATAGGCTAGCTGGAGCGCGTCGCACTTGTTACCGAACGGAGCTAATTGAACACCATGTGATGCTGAATCGTTTAATTATTCCGAAAGCGAACCCATGCTGCGATTCTAATGGGCCAAGTCGGAGAGTCATAAGGTTGTATTCGTCAGTGTGCAAGTCTAATGAGCGTCGCCAAGGACGCGTCCAGTAGGTTATTTCTGTTCATGTGGCTCGGGTGGGAGCGGGTCGCTTGGGAGTTGGAACTCACAAGAACCATTGGAAGCGCCTGTCGCCTTTACGTAATGTGATCGATGATTAGCGCGTGCTGGTCCCATCACGCCCTCCACCGCCTGTTGTCGCCACATAGCTAGTACTCAAAATGTCTGCCATGGACGTCGACCCCGTTGATACCAGTAAGGCAAAGGATGGTAAAAAGCCTCGATTCGAGGTGAAGAAAGTAAGTGGCTTGCGCAATTATTCGTGTGGTGGATGTCTAACGCCCGTTTGTCTCGCGTCTGTGCTCTAGTGGAACGCGGTCGCGCTTTGGGCATGGGGTTCGTAGCTACCGGTCAAACATGACGCATTTCTGACGCGTCTTTTTCCGGTTAGATATCGTAGTGGATAACTGCGCGATTTGTCGAAACCATATCATGGACCTCTGTGAGTGACAATATTGAAGGATCCCGCGCCAGTACGACTAACCTGTATCACTACCTATCTCCTGGTCCCACTAGGCATTGATTGTCAAGCAAATCAAGTTTCCGCCACAAGTGACGAATGCACGGCGGCATGGGGTATATGTAACGTAAGTAATTTTGCTACTACCTCAATCGCGATAAATAAAGTAATTGGCGGCTGGTATCGTGTAGCACGCCTTCCACTTCCATTGCATCTCACGCTGGCTGAAGACGCGAAACGTCTGTCCTTTGGATAACCGAGAATGGGAGCTGCAAAAGTACGTACGATAACCCTAAAACATTCTACTTTATCTCAAAGAGATTGGCAGGTATGGTCGGTAATTCTATTCGAATTTCTTTCATAAGAATGGGACTACACCATCTACAATGTACAACGCTCACTAAAGTCTTTTTCATGTCTAAGCCCTGGAGTTTTCTGGGCTTTCAAATGTCTCGCACTTCTAAATTAGAAGAGTTTTGATGGTTCCATCGTCCCAGCCCATTTGCCTCTGATTTGGTCCAAAGATGGTAAGAGTTTGCCTGGAACCAAGCCCTGATGTTTGGCGTCGCTTGCCTATGTTACAAGTAACGTCGGCTGGCGCTCGCCCCACAGGTTGGTTTAGGCGCCGATTGCTTGCTATCAGAGCCAAACAATGACACACCGCCAAACAAGAGGGTGCAGTCCTAGGCAAGGTAAGAGTCGGGATTTGTATAAACCTGCTTGCGCCTGTGTACATCTGCGAGAACTCTGATCCAGCGTCGTCCTGACGTCATTGCCGATGCGGAATCATAACGGAGCCAAGGAGTAACTTACACTCACACTGAACCATGTCAACGATACAGAAGATCCAAAAGCTCAAACCCGTCGCTCGCCTTGTAGTGCAGCGCCGTTCTCTGTATTCAGTTTTTCGGGCCACCAAACCAAATTATTACAGTCCCATTATTTCGTCGTCGCGTTCTACAGCGATCACGACACGCTCCATTACTCAAAATTTGCGCTCTTGGCCACCTGTAGCCTTTGCTTCGCAATCACGTTTTTACTCTTCATCTGGTGTAATCGAGGATGAAGAACGAAAAGGTCTATTTTACCACCCTCTAGACGGCAATCTCTATGCGCTTTCTTTTCTCTCTGAAAAGCCCGCCAGCCGGAGCTCTGCAGCAGTCATTGGGCTTGTTCCTGAAGGCCAGGGACTGGACGGATTCGAGGAGAACCGTGAGTTAATGTAGCTACTTATTTAATATACTATGCTTAGACAACATTCTGCCCCTAGAAGCGTTTGTGGACCTCCTCCATGATACTGTCAAAGCAGCGCTCACGGACAACGTCGACACGGACCTCGCAAATGATGCAACTCAACGTCAAGAAGGTTGGATGCATGTTCACGGTGAGCTTTTTGTTGCCAGTCCCCATGTATCACTGTTCAGATGAACATCAAGACATGCGCCGTTTTCCGGAGTCTGGGCGGGTAGGTGATGCAGACGACATCATAGGAAGCGTATTGGTGCAAAAGGGGAAGGTTCGTCGTTATGATCTTCAATCGAACGAGTCGACATTGACAGACCACTCGCAGATCAAAGGTGAAACGTATGAACGAATGCCTTCATATCGGTGAGCGATAATGTCTACAATTCCGTACATTATCATCCTCTGATCCAAACTTATTATCATTACGCAGGACCTGTACCGGCGATGGTCCACTCAAACTGTCTTCCAGTATGCACGAAAGGCTGATGGCCGCACTGAAAGATGCTCACAAGAAGGAATCCAAAGCATAAGACCAGCATATAGTCTCTCGCAAACCAATTAAATGTATCATAGCCAATCAAATCTGACGTTGCCGATCTCATCCGGTCTGAAACAATAATTCCACAAGAACAATGTGCATATGCCACGCATAACATACACGACTCGTTTGTTTTTAATACATTTTTGCTTGCGTATGAGACTAAGAAACACCAAATCGACCCGTAGTTCATAATAGTTGACGAGTATGAGATTCGGGCAAGACTAGCAGGACCTCGCTAGCCCGATGGGACGCTTACTCTGCGAGAAACATATAGGTCAAGGGGGGTGGTAATTAACGTAGGAGCAAAGACGTACTAGAACGTGCTCTCATCTTTCTGCGCTTCCTGCGGAGTCTGCGCGAGCGCTTCTTCTTCCATTTCTAAAAGCAATAAGAACCTGTGTCAACGTTGTGCTGATCCGGTAGACGGATGTTGGCTTACCTCTCTCATCGTGACTGGTTACGGTTCATCAACAGAATTAGCCAATGCATATCCCATTACTAGTACTCTGGCTATACGTACATTACCTACAGAGTCAAAGATTTAACGACCAAGCTATTGTGCGGCAATATTACAGTATATGATCACTTACTGTTCGCGGTGAGGTTGGTGTGGAGCAGGATAGCATCCGGCCGGGTACTATACAAACGGAGAGGCGCTGGTACTATCAAGGACCATGGCGTCTCCGAGTGGTATTAACACCTATGAAAACAGTACACGGCTCCTTTGTCCTTCAGAATCTTTTAAGTATCGCTGTCTTCCAATGCACCCCCTTGACCAATGCTGCGGGGGTTTGGGCTGATTGTGCTTGGAATGAACGTTCGCCCTACCCGATAAGCTAGGAACAGATAGTTCGAACACGGCGCGTAATCTTCCTTCCAGCGGCTTATCGTACTCATAAAGCCGACAAAGAGCTTAAACATAGCTATTGGGTTGAGGAGAGTGGGACGACATGTGTCTCCTATAAAATACCATGCTACAGCAATGAGCCAGAACACCGAAACGTTGGACGAACGCAGTAAGGGTAGCGAGGTTGATCCAATTTATTGCATATACTTTAGTTTCGCCGAGCTTGATAGGGGTTGTGCCAATCATCCTATTGTGACGCTCCAGACTGGCGACAGTGCAGCTTGACGAACTTGATCCCGCGCATACATCTAGCGCGCGTTGTGGCGTCTGACCAGTAAAAAGCTCAAGGAGAGTAACGCCAATCAATGAAATACTATTGTTGTAAGTAAGCTAGTATTGTTCTAGTAGCGTGAACTCTGATGGACCGCTGGGAGCGTTTTTTACGAGTGGGATCATACATATTGGGTGTCCAAAGAATATTCGACACACCATAAGTACCACGCGTTAGGTTTGCAACATCAGGCGCATGTATTATCAGCACATGATTTGACTCGTAAGACAGAAAGCTGCAACAAATAATCCAAGAGTCCGGGCAACGGCAGCCTTCAAGATGATGGTGCGAGGTGTTGCTCCTCAATGCACTCTAGAATCAAGCACCCTAGCGCTTACTCGTCGCGCTGGAGATGACACCCGAACTCGTTCCCTGGACAGCTTTTTGTAATTCTCTTCTTGCCTAGCTAATATAGCTTGTAGATATGTATCAATTGACTTTTTGAGACACAAAAAAAGCGGCAAGCATAGAAGAAAGCCAACATAGAAAGTACTTTTCTCAGTCCAATCACAAGGGGATCAACATGTTAGTGACAAAATACACAACTTGCACTCGGATGGATGCACAGGACGGAACGGACACAGAGGCTAGAATTACACGAAATTTTCAAAAAATTACGAGTGAAGTCGAGTGATTCCAAGACACCAGAACCTAGACCATGAGATTTAGTCCCAGGTGACAAGGCTGAGTATATCGTATAGGCAGAATAATTAGAGAACAAGTTCGTTCGATAAGTTGGTAGGGGACGGGACTTACATACTCTCAGTGGAATTTGTATATTTAGTTTATGAAGTGATTGTGAGGTTGCCCGAAAAGAGAGCCTAGGAGAGGCGACGATGTTCTCCTCTCGGTGCTTGAGTTCCCTATAACTGCGATTAACATAGGTGGTTCAATATCCTCGAGCAGGTCATTGTGTGGCACGCTGTGGGGGGAAATGGTAAATTGGGTTGAATTGATCCGGTTAGCAAATACTGGTAAGCAGCGTGACAGAACGCACTCACCTACTGCTAGGCGACTGAACCACAGGGAGAGTACGACGACCCATCACTGGACTAGCTGGTAGGAATGCTGGGAGACCTGGAGGTGTGCGTGGGGCTGCCATCCCTCCCTCCCCCTTTTACTGATTTTCGATTCAGTTGAGCGAAGAGAGTGCAGAATTACTTCCGCTGATCCGATCAGCATCAGCGGAACGGATAGCTTAATGATCAGGCAAATTCTTTTTGGCTGGTTGTGAATGATCACTGCAATTGCTGGCGCCAATAGCAGTTAACCTACAGGCCCGGATCAACGGTAGACCCGAATAGACCCATGCCTTTGATCGGCTCGCCGTCACGGTCGCTCAATTTACCATCCGTCACTTGTAACACACTATCACGCATAGCACCGTAACGCATACAGCATTCGGGATTGGTGACTCAACCTTTAACCAGGAATAGGTCACATCTCTCTTGCCATTTCCGTATGATTAAACTATAACTAGAGCTACACAGCAGGCATGAGGTGATACCCTCAACTGTTCAAGACACTCGGTAAGCCCCTAGAAGTCGAATGACTTCAAACCGCTTCGCCTGAACTCCAGATCCTTTTTTTTCTTATCGGTTAACTTTTCAGTTTCTTGACCTCGGCTTTTATAAATAGATTATTGTTGAGCAGCCTTTGGATCTATATCACTTCAAAATATGGGATGACACAGCATAGGCATCGAGTAGCTCGACCTCTCCAGGTGGCGGTCACTCGGGCAGAATACATTGAAAATGACAAGCCGAATCGTTTAAATCCAGACATGGTAGCTCACGAAGGCGCAGCGACTATTATAGGCACCTGCTATTAAGTTTAGCACTGTTCAAATGATCGGGTGATCCGCTTAGATTTCAGTAACATGACTCGCATTGGACTGTCTGTGAAGGCTAGAATCGACGGTTAATAGCTGTGCGAGTGAGTGGACTAGTTACACGGCTCCCCTGTTCATACCCTAGTGCTAACTACATCTGACCTCATTTGCTCTGCCAACGAGCGTGGTTCAACAATCCAGAGAACCGCCACGCCTTCGTCCCCAACTTCGTGCCCCGTCTGGTCCTCCCCTCGACCAGCGTCTAACTCTACATCATTGGTCCGGTCCGACTCCGAATCCATACCCACTCCAGCCAGTACCTTCATCTCTCTCAGAACAGCCCGTACGCTTGCTCGGTTTGCTGTAAGGGTCGTGACTCGCCTCGCTGCGCCCCATAGCATCGAACGAACTGTATGCGCTGTTAAGCGTGTGTTTGGGCGGGAACCAGCCAGAACCGAGGGCGACGGAGTGCCTGTGTCAATTGATTGGGATGCAGAGGCAACTGGGGGCGTAAGCTCTGTCGCGTATCCGATTTCTGCGGGTGTTCCCTGGACTGTGCGCGCTTGTAAGGGAAACAAGAGTATCCGGCACGTTCTAAACAGGCGCCGTGCAAACATTTCAAATGAAGTTGCGGTTTTGGTAATATCAAGTGCAGGAGTCGCCGGCACATTTTGAGGGTATATGCGAACCGGCACAAGCGCCGGGATAAATCCCGTGCTGAAGCGAGAATCTTGCCAGAAGGCAGCCTCGCCGTTGGGCTCGAAGAGCGCTTGAGCGCGACGTCGTTCACCGACACCTCCAATCTTATCGACTATCTTCATGCAGCGTTGTTTGGCCTCTGGGGTCGTCCAGAACTCGAGTGGAGGCTGATCGCGCTCAGGTTTAAGGTATGATGCCATCTCATCGAGAAGGCTGTGGCGCATCTCGGAGAGTAGCTGAAGCGCAAGCGCTCGAGAGTGTTCGTGCGAGTCTTTGACAACATCCTCTCCATCCTCCGTTGGTTGATCATCGTTGGTGTCCGCGTCCTCGTCGCCGTCCGGGTTGGTGATTACGCTGCTACGAAGCAGCTTGCCTGATTTCCAAACCCTCGTAAGCGGCCTAAACCGTTCTTGTGCGCCGTCTTCTGTGAGAGGCAAAGGAGCATGCGACAAATCCGACACCAATGCGATAATCAAGGAGAGATCCAAGTTCACTCTCAACGTTGGTCGGGGCGGTGTAGGTGATGGAGTACTGGAGGCCAATAGTCGGGGTGGGAACGGCCGCTCGCCCAGCCGAACATCAACACCCAGTGTCTCAAGATCTTGTATGGTGCGCGCGATTCGAGAGTCTATAGGCTCGTTGGATGATGACGTAGGGTCGACCTCGAGCCGGGTGAGGCGGATCGTCACGCGAGGTGTTTCTCCAGTGTCTGGAACCGTGTGGTGCTTGGCCGCCGCTAGGAGTGCCTTGGCCATCCTAAGTATCGAATTTTCGTGGGATTGGGTAACAATATTTCCGCTTGCTGGCAGGCTCGACTCGGATGATTCCGACTCATATCCGTCAAGTTCGTGTATTTCGGCCATAAGCCGTGAATTTTTGATGCTATAGCGGTGGAGGATGTTAGTATCTTGGTTTTGCGGTGTAAAAAGCCGCGATGCAACTCACGTACGTGTTCACCCGGATCCATTGCCTGCCTTCGTCCGCTACAACATCCACTTTTACACTGCCTGCATCCTTCCCACGTCCTTTCTCCTTGGGTAAATTGAAGGTCTTTCCAACAGCGTGTACAGGGGATGCAGCAATAATTTCGCTCCATACGGCTAGTATATAGGGCGCGTTGGTGGACAAGGGCGGCAAAGGGCCGGTGGTATTAGAGTGCTGTGATATGTACTAGCACAAGATATCAGTAGTGATAGAAAACTTAAAGGAGCTTCACATACGGTGTCAAGTACTTCGATATCTCTTTCGGCACTAATTTTGAAGTTTTTGATCCCCACGACCTCGTTGTGACCTCCACCAAACGTCGACCCACCATCCATGTCTAAAAGTGGTGGCTGGGGAACATTGCAAGTCAGAAAAGGTAGCGACTCTAATATAGACGAGAGGCGCTCTCTCATCTGTCTATAGTCGTCGATATTCATGATGGGTAGGTCGTGGTAGATGATTGCAACGTGCGAGCGAGATCGCCGATCAGGCAACGCAGGCTTCTCTGATTAGTCCTAATTAGGAAACAAGCTTGCTACAGATTATCAAATTGTCTACCAATGCCGCTCGGATATGTTCGCACGCTCTACTTCGTCCGCCGTCAACCCCTTGAAAAACCTCTCCTTATCCTCAATGTCTAAATCGTTCCCGCTCATCTGGCGTTTGCGCATCAGCCCATCTTCGGCAAACGTCCAGTCCTCCAGTCCGTCTGACATGAAATCCGTCAATACAACAGTCGAACAATAAAGCGAGAACGACAGAGGAAATACTCACAGCATCGCTTCCACTTCATACCATCCGTCGCATCCCGATACTCGTACCAGAACTGAACAGCTATTCGGTTATCCGTAAACGCAAACAGCTCCTTGCGCAGTATATAATCTTTTTCCCGAGCCCACTTGCGTTCCAAAAGCTCGACAATCTCGGGGCGACCGTTTGTAAAGCTCGTACGGTTGCGCCATATGCTATCTGTTGAGACAGTCAACCGCCGCACGTTGGTGAAGATAAATATACGCGACTTACCCTGGGTATATGCAAGCGCAATCTTCTCCGGGTTCTGCATATTCCACAAGTTCTGCGCAGCCTTGACTTTTGCGTGTGCGCTCTCTAGCGTAAACGGCGGAACGAGCTTGGGAGGAGCGGTAGTAGTAGACATCGCACGGCGGGTAATAAGTGAGCAAGACCTGAGTAAGTGAGAGCTCATTGATTGGAGGGTTGTAGTGATGCGAACTAACGAGAAACTCGACGCTGTTTTATAAGCACTAGGTAGAGAAAGGCCATACCGGATTCACCTTCGGACCTCATAGACATGCACGCTTCCATCAATATGCCGGGCTGAAATCCGCCTTTATCCACGTATCGTACAGAAACGCAAAACTGAAATCCGCCTCAGGTCGTCCTGCCTTTATCCGCATGTACTCACCTTCTCCAGGGTAGTATGAAAATCTTAAACGGACGCATGCATGCATATTACACCGCCGAACTAATATCCGTCCTAAAAATATCCTATAACTCGGCGCCCCGAGGAACTAAGATTCGCCTAGCCTCTACTCTACCTAAGTACACACAAAACGAACGTACAATATCATTCACTCAAAGATCAAAGACAGCAACAACAGACAACATCATCCATACAACCAAAAAAGCCCATCAAAAAAGAACGACACCCTTCATCCTCTCACAACGCTCACAGTCACACTCCCAGGCCCTCCACCCCGTCCGACAACAGCAATACACCTCTCATACGCATACCTCGTAAGCGCAAGCACCGCCGCGTCATCCGTCCCTCGTCTAACATGGAGTTCGACAGTCGCGACGAGTGCACCGCTCGTAGGCGTCAGACGCCAGAGTCGGGGTGCAGGGAGGTGCATGATTTGAGGGTGGCGCTCCAACTGTCAGGCAAAAGTTCGTTAGTGGACGGTAGAGGTGGTTCTAACAGGATTAATATTGTAATATTGGAGCCAGCTCACCTCACGCATGACCCTCAAAAACCCTTCAATCCGCGCATCCCTCATCCCTCGCTCGGGCGCAGTCTGTAAAAGAACTTTACCCAACGCGAGCGCGCTCGGATACGCGATCATCCATGTGATGAGTGTTTCGGCGGTTGCGAGCGCGAGATCCAACGACCGGTGTTCTGTCCTATAAAGAGATTAAATCATTAAGTCAAACCAAATTAAACCATAAATCCACTACAAGAGAGTAAAGAGAGGGAACTTACGAAACAACAGAAGTCGAGACAGCCAACAACGCAGTTCCAAATACGACAGGCGCAACGCAAAACGGGTTGTCCAGTAACGCTTGAAGTCGGGGTTTTCCAGATGATGACGAGTTTGATGAATGAGATGATGAAGAAGAGGAAGAACGAAAGAGTGTCGAAAGGGAGGGTAGATCTGAGCCAGTAGCTAGTTGCAATGTACATGTGTAAGTTTGGAATGGGAGGAGAGGGAGGTAGGACGTACCGAGAACGAGTCTATCATGCGTTTGGAAGACAAGACCGGCGAATAGGATGCATAGAGTAGATAAACACAATAAGAGATTGGGAAAAAGTAGCCTGTGCGACGCGTACAGATTAGTTTTGAATAAGTATTGCGTATTTTTTGTAAGGGAGGACTTACCCTTCAGGAGTATATGCGTCATCATCCCCAGTATGATGGTGATGCGACGACCCAGCGGCGAGCAAGAGATGCTCAACCGTCTCTTTGCAGATATACACAGCGGCAAACATCAAATAAACCACTTGGGCAAAGAGCATCGTAACCTCTAACCGCGCCGTCCTATCCACCAAAAGTTTAGAAAAAAAGCCTACATCAAAACTCAAAAGTCAAGAAACTCACCCAAACGGCAACTTCGCACTCCCACCCCCCACCGCATCACCCTCCCTCAACTCGCGCCCAACAACACCCATCGCAACACCCATCGCATCAAACACAACCCAATACCCCAACCCCGTACACGCCAAACTGCCTTTCCGCTGACCAGCGACCCACATCGCAGCGCCGACCATAAACTCCATCACGCCAAACACAAGCGCACGTTTCGATCCAGGCGGAAGTTCACGTACATACGTGCTCAAATGACCCGCTTCGTGTGGAGCGTGCAACGGCGAACGGGCGCGGCGCGGTGGATCGGGTACGAGAAAGTTTTGACTGGAGGATGTGAATTGCGGGAAGGAGGGTGTTGTGCTCGAGTGTGGAAACGGGGTGATGGGACCCCAGGGTGTTGCTGGGATTGGAGAGACGAGGCTGGGAAAGGTTTGAGAGGCTTTAGGTCCGTTGGCTGCGCCTGGCTCCATGAAAGAGAAAAAGTTGTGTGAGAGCGAGTGTTTGTGGTGGTGCCTGGTGAATTCAAGGACCAAAAACGTCTAGCTTGTCAACATGCAATACAACCCAAAGATAGATAACTCACCCTCTCCGCTTGGGCGCAGCAGCACCAGAACCGTCCGCAGCTGGCACACCAGCATCTGCAGGTAATCCACCAAACCTGAACCCATCGCCGAACCCGCGCGGACCACCGTTGGCGTTGGGCGGCGGAATGAGCTGGATGGGAGCTTGGCCGTTCCCATTCACTCCTACTTCAATCTCTTGGCCCTCTGCGTCTACATCCCCGTCTCCGTCCTCTGCAATCGAAGCGACTGCACTGCCCGAAGTGGCGCCCGGCCTCGGAAAATACACCGACAGATTCCTTGAATGGACACGCGCATGGGAGCGTCGACGCGAATCCACACCCTGTGGACTATTCCCATTCCCAGACGACCCAGTCGAAGGCGACGGCGGCGGAGGAAACCCGTTGACACGAAACGGCGAAGCAGGCAACTTGGTCGGGGATGTCGGCAACCCAAAGGACTGTCTCATCGGCGGCGCACTGGGCGGATTCGAGCCGTACAAAGGCTCATATACTGATGGGGCCCGGTTATGCCTGTTCATTGGGATACTCGTTACGGCCGGGGGAGCGAGTGTGCCGAATGCTTGTTTGTTCGAAGGTGCGCTTGGCGGTAGGCGGTCGTACGTATTCAGTGACGGGGCCCGTTGCGGGACCGGACTGAGCCGCGACGGGGATGATGGGATACGAGGGGTCGTTCCATAGCCGGGTAGAGTATGAGACCGTGCATGGGGGCTGCCGTGGCCGTTTGGAGTGCTGGCCGTAGGCGGGGTCTCTGGCTCAACCGATGGCGTCCCATACCTCTCTTCCACAGCAGTCTGTTTCTCCTCGACCTCTCCATTTTCACCCGCCTCCTTACTCGTCTTTCGTCGATGCATAGTATCACAAGTCGCTGAAAACCCAACTAATTAGCCGCTCTCATCCAGAAGCACTTATATGTTGCATGTCAACGCACCGACGTGATTTTTAGCTGGCAACTATGACCCCTTGCTCAGTCTTATCGCCCGCAAAACCTAATTTAAGTTAAAGGCAAGGAACGACGAGGAGGGTAGAGGCGGTAGACGAAGCAAAAATGAGTGCCAGCTGTCTAGGATTGACGCGAGCAGATGGTCGCAAACCGAGGGAACCGTATGGGAGCTGTGCTTCCTAGTCCAAGCGCTAAGGCTTAAGCGTCATATTCATACAAAAAGATAACAATTGCTTAGACCTCTCGCATCTCATTACAATTCGTTTCATTGCAATACAACGAAATATAATATACAACTGCATGCGCACGACCGACGTCCCGTACAAAAATGGAAAAAAGCAGAGAGAAAACGAAGAAAGAGGTGATATAAAATGTTCATGGGGTGTTGCATAAGACAAAACAGACGATGACGAGACGAGATTAAAAAAAAGTCTATGAAAGCATGCGAAACGAGTAAGGATCCAACGTGGTTTGAAGGGACTAGTGCGCCTGAACGTGCGCCTTTTGTCGCTCTATCCGTTTCTGTACTCGTACTAGCCTGTCTTTCGTCGACTTGATAACTGTTTGAAAAACAGTAAGTATCTCAACAGTGGGAGAAATAATAAGATGGACTTACATCGCCCAATCGTCTGCCGGTCTTGATCCTTGTACGGATTCCCTTCTTGCATAATATCATCATAGATAGCATACAACAACCACAGAGCAGTCTCGTAATCCCGCTCACACGTCGTATAATCCTCGAGCAGCTCTCGAGACGCCGCCCCACGCATCTACAACATCATCAGCAAACCCACACATAAAACAAAAACCCAGAAAGAAAAAGAAAAAGAACACACCATAGCAAGCGCATGATCATAAATAACCCGATCGATCCACATCTGAGGCATAACATGGTCCCTCGGCAGCCAATGCTTCACAATACTAACCCGCTCAGTCGACCGATGGAACGTATCCCTAAACCACTTTTGCGCCTCGTCAAACCCAGCGCTCACATCCCCCACATCCTCCCCTCGTCCAACCTTCTCGTCCAAAAACCTCCGGGCAACAACAATCGCACCAGTCGCAAAACTCATCACGGCCATGTACAGCGAAATCGCTTGCACGGCCGACACTTCGACTTCGACCTCTTGCTTCCGACGCGCTTCAGCCACTTTAGCCGTCTCGCCCTCCCCGCGGACGAATCGCGCAGGGTCAGGAATGGGTTTATGAGGTCTGCCAGCGACGAGCGCGTATTTCGCGTCCGCCCACTCTAGGATCACCTGCGCCTTTTGCGCTAAATCCTCCAACACGCCGAGCAGCTCTTCTTCAGCCGGGTCCACCTCGCGCGCAAGCAAAATCTGACGACGCTGGCTCGAGGGGGATCCTTCGATCCCGTTTGCGCCGCCGTGGTTGCTGCTCCCGGCGGCGCTGGACCCCGAGCCCGTGCTCGTGCCAAAGAGTTTCTTGCTTGCGATGCCGAGCGCGCGAGCGAGTGCGTTGACGGGTGTGGATGTGGGCGTTGTGCCTGCCCCTGCGGTTGTTGTACCGGCGCCGGGGATGATGGTAGTGGTAGCGGCGTGTTGAAATGCGGGTCGAGTGGGGGGAGAAGAAGCGATCGGGACGTCGATCGGGACTGTCAACGTCGCGCCTACGGGACTCGACTTGCCCGCACGAGTCATGATCGGTCGGCCTGATCGCGCTTGGTCGATCTCTACAACAATACCGCAATTCAATCAGACGGTGTAGAAAGAAAGGGAAAAGAATATACGAACCATCAACGACCCGATTAAACTCAACAGCGTTAGTCTCGTCAACAAGCACATACTCCCGCCGGAGCACCCCATCTTCGTCCACTTCAGGCGGAGCGCCAGGGCCAGCTTTAGCCGAATGGAACGACTCGGCTGAACCCGTGCGCGCAGGCGCGGATTGCGGTTGGCCGTTGGGAACAGGTAGAGGCTTGGGCCGGATTCGAGACTCGTGTCCAGGGTAGTCGATTCTGCAATACAGATGTCAGCTCGGCAAGTTTCCAAATTTTGAAAGCGAAGGATACGTACAAAGTCTCCTCCCTTCCAAGCGGCGGCAACTCTTTCACAACCACTCTCTCTTTCTCTTCAGCCTCTTCCGAGCGAACCGCACGTCTAAACTTAAACGTGCTCTGTGGCATGACCGCCTTGACATCGATATCTCCTTCGACCGCCTCTACCCCCTTCTTTCTCCTCCCGCGCCGTTCTCCATCGCTCGTTGGACTGGTTGGAGGCTCGGGTATACTGTCATCTTTCGACTTCTCCTTCTTTGGCGGCTGCGGCGCCCTCCTCGACGCCCGTACTTCCACCGTCAAGCTCCCTTTCGCGCTTCCTCCAATACTTCCTCCGTCAATCGCAGCTTCCTTCATCGCTGCCGCAATATCCTCTACCGACACTTCGGGTCGAACGTCCGCATCAGGTTGCAAGACTGGCCGAACGACTTCGTCTGCTGCGACAAAGAACTGTTCGAATGAGCGCCGTTCGACAGGCTTGCGTTTGAGTAAGCCGCGAATGAGGGATTTGACTTCGGCGCTGACAGGGACCAGGTCACCTCGCGCAATCGCATCGGCATTCTTGGGATCCTAAACGATAACCAAGCGTAAGCAAGAGAAACAGAAGACAAAACAAGTAAGCATACCTCGTCTGGGAAATGAACCCGACTCCGCGCATGATCAATCTTCTTCAGCAACTCGATATGATTCTGCGCGCGGAACGGCGGCCGTCCAACAGCAGCCTCATACACCACAGCTCCCACAGACCACAAATCCGCCGTCGCATCGTACTTTTCGTACCTCAAGATCTCAGGCGCCATATACAACCTATAATTTCAGCAAACCAACATTAGCCACTTCTAACACGAGGCCACCAGAACGAAACGGACTTACGGACTCCCACACAACGTCTCGGCCATACTCGCATTCGGCAATATCCTCGCAAACCCGAAATCTGCGACCTTGAGGATGGGCGTGCCGACCGGTCCAGGGATCCACCCGCCCTTGCCGCGACATGCGTATTCGTCTGCGCTGTTGGCGGGTGCGAGGAGCAGGTTCTGAGGTTTGATGTCTCGGTGGATGAGGTCTCGTGCGCGCAGGAAACGCATCGCTGAAGAGAGCTGTCCGACGAATGAGCGTACGACGGGATCGGATAGGCCGCCCATTTTGGGGTGCGGGAGATAAGTCGGGAGTGGGGATGTTGGGGTGTGGAGAGCGGCGACGCGGCCGCGATGTTTGATGTATGAAGAGAGATCACCGCCCGAGCAGAACTCCATTATGAGGTATATATTCCGCTGGGCTTTCTGTTGGGCAGGAGTTGGTGAGCGATAATTGCGAGAATAAGAACAAGACGTACGATAATGTCTGTAAGCTCGGTGATATGTCTATTCTTGAGGGACTTGAGAATGCTGATCTCAGATTCGAGGTTATCGAGCAGCTTGGAGGTGAGGATCGCGCGGGAGATAGTCTTGATTGCCACCGCTCGACGTGTCTCCTTCAGCGTAACATCAGCCATCGCTCCTGCACCGATCCATACTAGACTTACTCCATGATATCCGCGGTAGACAGTCGCAAAGCTGCCTTTACCGATCTCGTTGGAGATCACATACGGGTGGACTTCGTCATCGTCGGGTGGGCGTGACACGGCGGGGGTCATGTCGGAGAGATAGAGGCAAGGCAAGGGGAAATGTGGGAAAAGAGTGCAGCAGTCAGAGGCCGGTCGTGGTTAAGAGCAAGTCGCGCGCAGCCGAAACACGTTTTCCGCCAGGCCGGAGACCGTACTGTCCTAGTTGGGAGATGTGTACCGCGCCCCGAGCGAGTCAGCCCGTGCCAGCACAGCCGGTCGTTAGAAATTCGTAGAAATTCGTGGAAAATTAGACACTGTTTCGATCAGCTGTTACTGCGCTGTGTGACTCAGACAAGATGAATGGCGAACGCGTTGGTGTGGATGGCAAAGGTGGGGTTGGTGGGGCGCTTGCACACGATGATGCTAAGTCAGCTGATCACTCAGGGTCTCGCACCTGGCACAATCGCAGAGTCGGTGGCTTTTTCCCTTTCTCTCTCGTTCGTGCCCGGCACTTGTTTGTGGATCGATCGTTGAGGCTGTCTGCGCTGCTCGAGGCTGTTTGCTCCCACCGTCATATTGCGTCATTTTTCTGTGAACTATTGCTGCCAGACGAGGTGGCTACGCGGCTTTCAAATAGTGCTCGGTCAAATTCTTGGCCGACCTTATCTTGTCCGGCTCGGTGTTCTTTCCCCTCTGACTAAACACCGGGCTGCCGTGCTCTGACGACAACTACGCGTGCTTAGAACTAAAACTAGCATTATCACACTGTAAATAACATCAAATGATCGAACTCGCACAAAAGAATGACGCAAAATGAAAAAACCCCGGCTAACCCGACTGCGTATAGCACTGATACCTCTCATTGTTCGCCCCTTGCCAGTTTACACAGTGCCAGCAATCAAGCAACCCCTTGGGATCATACTTCTTCTTGATCGACACAAGCCTCGGGTAATTCGACCCCCAAAACGAATCTACCAAATCATATCACACTCGTCAACTCCCACCCACCAAAAAAAAACCCCATCGAAAGCACTCACTCTCATGATCGGGCTCGCTCACATCCGCCTCATTCTGATACGCCCCACTCCCAGGCGTAATCGCCCTCAACCTATCCGCCGCAGAACTCACAGTACCATACACCGCCGCCTGCTGCTCCGCCGTCGAATTAAAATTCCAAAATCCAACAAGGAGCGTGTGCCAAAGTGCGTTGCGCCAAGCCGGTGTGGCCGAAACGTCAGACGCAGACGTCGCGTTGTAGCTGTACGGAGCTGTCACCATGATCTGCGCTGCTCCCCCAACCGTGCTGAAAGCTGCTAGTGTTGCTGAGAGAAGCGCGTTGCGACTGTTGGCGGTTGCGAAATTGGAGGCGGGGATGATGCGGGTGGCCATTGTGAATGGACGTCCGACCGGTGCGGCTGCATTTGCGACGACAAAGTTGAATAACGGCAGGAATGAATCGTAGGACGAAAACTCGTTTTTGATTACGTCTGACCCGAACGAGGCGACGATCTGCGTGAGCGGCGCCATAGACGCCTCGGCTTCAGTCCTATTCAGCTTCGGCGTCGCGAAAATCGCATAATTCGGCTATAACAACTCTCCGTCAGCGCATACACGCACCTCCCACACCCGAACCATACTCACACTAACGTAGCCACCCCATCCATCCTCGGCCCACTTGACCGAATTCGCAATGATCGCACTCATATACGCCACAACATGCGCCGTCACAGGATTAAACTTGACAAACACCGCCTGGGTCGGAATCTTCCTCGGTTCGACTCTACTCGTCGCTTCGAGCACGACGCCAAACGTCCCACCCCCTCCACCGCGCAAAGCCCAGAACAAGTCCGAGTTTTGACACGCGTTGGCGGTGCGTAGGATTCCGTCGGGCGTGACGAGTTTGAATTGGAGTACGCGGTCGACGCCGAGTCCGAGCGTGTTGGATAGGATACCGTGGCCGCCGCCTTGGACCCATCCTCCGGCTGCGCCGACGGTCTTGTCCGTCCCGCCGAGGACGGTGATGTTGTGTTCTTCAGCGAATGAGTAGAGCGAGGCAAAGTCTTAGCCCGCGCCGTATGTTACGGCTGGGACTGCTTTTGCCGAGGGGCATAGGTCGGGTTTGAATTTAGTGTTGTAGTCGATCTATGAGGGATAGGGGCTAGGTGAGTTGAGTTTTGTGGGATTGGTAAGAAGAACGCACGTATTTGATGTTGTGTGTCCAGAGCGCGAGCGCGTTCGGGGCGCTTGATCGACCCTTGTAATCATGCTTGTTTTCGGAATTAGGTCAACTTCTTCGAGATACATGGCTGAGGTGAACGCTTACACCCGAGTTCTTGATCACCAAGGGGACCGATGTCATTCGCGAAAACACAAAGGCGGCAATAACATCAACAGAGTTGCGTACGTCGATCTACCAATTGCTTGTTTGTTAGCCCCCTCTTCAAGATGGAGGTAACCTAGGGTGAGGCTCACGTAGTAGGACGATACGCTGCCTTGTGCACATGACATGGGTGGGGTGAACGCAGCTGCGTTGGCAGGATTGGTGTAGTCGAGGTAGCAGTTGGCCTGGGTCTTTTGGCAAGTCTCCCATTGCGTCTACAATGCATATCCATCAGCCTTCATCCTCCCTCTAAACCTTCCGAAACAAGCCAGCTCACATTGATGTATGCCCCAAAATTATCAGCACGATACACGTTGCTCAAATAATTGCTCTGAACTGCCGCACAGGCATTTACGTTCGCACTCCCCGCCGCCGTTCCATTCGCAAAACACGGGCGCGAAAAGGGAGCGCCGTTTGTATACAACCGCCCACCGACAACCGAGTTAAGAACGCTCCAGACAAGCTGTGGGACCTTGGCGATAGCCGGTACGACCGTTGTGTTGGCCTTTTCGAACTTGGCGGTGATTGTACTATTATCGTCTGCCCCACGGACGATGGTGGTGCTAGCGACGAAGATGCTCGCAGCCGCGAGATAACGCACCATAATGTGTAAAAGAAGGAAAGGAAAAGGAGTGGATGGGAATTTTGGCGAACAAGTACGCATACATCCTGTCTAAATACTCGTGGTGCGTATTCCAATCCTGTCGACTTGAGACCAAAGAAGCGCGACCGTCGTATAGCCGACCTTCCTCTCGAGGTACGCGATTTCCCCTGTTCTGGAATCTCCCGACGCTCTCGGTTCGAGTTTGGCCCGACTACCGGTCAAGCATGGGTGTTTCAGTCCTCGAGAGCGAATTGTATTTGTCAACCCTCCACGCTCTGTTCATGCGTATCTTGTGCTCCATCACTTCGCATGGATGATCGTTTTACACATCCCAGGCACGGATGCTATGGGGCTGGTGGGTTTGGATGCTGCGCGTTCGCTGGTGCCACTCGCCAAGTTGGGCGGAAGCTCAAGGAAGATCACGTTGCTCCAGACTGGGCGCATGAAGAAGCTCTGGTGACCATGAGCCAACTGCGAAGATTTACAGGATTTATCCCATAAACTGCTATGGGATACATGACGATTACTGAGCAAAACAGTTCTCTTACACACTCGGGCGCCTGTCTTAGCGAGTCAACCAAACAAGACGAATGAAATGAACAAAATAGCTTAGGGTATTGAACCCATTACTTTACACACAGCTACAGTCTACCAAGCTGTACAGACCAGTATTTGGGTCTTATCTGAAAAGACAGCTACTAGTATGTCCTTCAAGAAACAAGCTACGAACAATACGTGAGGTGAGTCTAAAACATAGTCACGTGCCACCGAAGGGATGTTTTGATGGTAAAGGATGTGGCTGTGCTCGAAGGAAGAACCATAGAAGCAACAAACTTGATTCAAGTGGTTCGTGATGGACTGGGAGAATCATGCGCAAATGCTTTGCCACTCTCTGGATCTAGTAGCTGCATGTTCAATGCTGAGTTGAGAGCCACGTCGCACGATGTTAACGGAGTTGGTGGATCCGGCTAACTTTCGACCCAAACAGCAGAGGTTTACGCTATTATCATTCTCAAACATCCAGAAATATCGTAATGTACACCTAGAGTTTATGACGTCGGTATCTATTGGTATCTAATACATACCTTTCAGCCTGCTTACATGCCGCAGGTTTGGCGCATACAGCCTAGTTCTGAAGGCTACGAGGCTCGCTGAATGTTGGCTTAGCAAGAACAGAGATAGGGGGACGCTCCAGACCGTGACCCTATTTGCCACTTTCCATAACGAGACGTCTGTGTAGCGCCTCAGTATGCTCGTGTTTGCTAGGGGCACCTGCTTAGGGGTATATAAGTCTGAACTGGCGGTCGTCTCTTCTTCACCCCTCCACCACAACCACTTTCATCCCCCCGACCTCGACTATACTCTATCTTTCCTTTCGATGGCCTTCAACGTCCCCAACCGTGAGTCTACGTTAGGCTTTGATGTGCTGTTTGTTGACATTGGCCCGTCGCTCTTCCCCCCTATTACCTCTTGGCCCTGCCTTACAGGGCGTTAAACTATCTTTTAAAAGAGCTATAAGCCACCAAAAGACGCAAAAGAGGCATAAAAGAGGGATATCACCCCAGTAAATAAGGGCCGCCCACCCGTAACAAAAAGTCCCCCCCCCTTCCGAAAAGAAAAGAACCAAAAGAGTCCATAAAGCGTCATCAGAACTGTTTAAAACAGAAAAGAAAAAAAATGACAATAAAAGGACCACCGGGGGACGCCGAACAAAAACAGGTTTGGGCGCATCCTGGGCAACGGGGGAGTCCAGCCGGTGCAGACGCAGCACCTATGAAGAGGCTGGGCTCCTGTCATGCTTTGTAAGTGCAACATTGATTTCTCTACCGGAATGTGTGACTAACTGCATCATCTCGCCCCTTTATTGGATGACGGCTGTTGCATATATGCGAATAATGTGAGAACCAAACGGGCCGAAGTTTCTTGCTATGCTCCCGCGATGTAGATACTATATGCCTTCAATTTACATGAATTCCTAAGTACTCAAATTGCTAGATGAACACGCTAGAGTTAGGCTACGCCAGGCCGGGCGCCAAAACTCTTGAGTATTTAGTCTGCTACCTGTGTAACCTTAGGGCAAAGCAAGAGAACTATTCCACTACTTTGAGTCTATAAGTTTCGTTGATACAGAGTGGATAAACGAGAGACTAGGGCGACAAACAGGACAAAAGTGGCGCCGAGTAGACAAGACTACAAAAGACCGTGCCAGGAACATCGATAGATGCCATAAATACATAAGGGGAAAGTATGAAGGAGCGTGCCGTAGAGACCAAATGCCTCCAAGATTTTTTCACATAGATAACAAATAAACGAGCGGTTGGGAGAATGCAATAGGTGGAGACAATTAACAGTGGTCCATACCATAGCGGCTGGTACCATATAAATACCTGAAAAAACCTGACTGAAAAGAGCGAGAGTACTTTTAACGA
>WSTH01000495.1:0-23236 GCA_019616345.1 Ceratobasidium sp. 395
TTTGTTATGTAGAATAGAATCTCGCTTACTCGAGAATGGATGGACAAAACGGGAGATGACACCGGTCCGCCAAAACGCAGACCAATGGCATAAGCTCGTTATCCAACCGAAACCAATCACGGATCGCAGTAAGTAGCTTACAGGGACATACATAATTAATGCTTAACCATCACTTCCAGTTTGGGCCAATCTGTATCCTAAGCTTGTGCTAATCCTGCAATCAAACCGTCAATACTACGAACGCGCAGATCGGAAAAAGCGGCGGCAGGATCGTTTGGATCGACTAGACGAACTCGTTACGGAGATCAGGAAAGCCCTTCCACCTCTTGTACAGGTAGTGCCGAAACACCCGGAAGTGAACGAGAAAGCGATCACATCGAACGCGGTTGGCCCCGAAGCCCCTGGATGGTCCGGGGTGGGACAGGACCCTACCGTCAAGATCGACATGCCGTTTCCGTCGATGGCCGAAATTTTGACATGGGCGATGATCAAGGATACGATCGAGATCGATATCCCGCTCCAAGACTTGGATCGACGATTCACCAAAATTCGAGAACGATTCGATCAAGCGGTCATCGAATGGAGAAATAAGGTTGAGCAAGATCTAATCGACATCTGGTGGCAAGGTCAAGACAAGAATAAAATCAAGGAGGACGACGTTGAACCCCCAAAGCCCAAAGGCAAAAGCAAAGCTGTCGAGCGTGCGACGGTGCGACGCAGCGCCCGAAAATCCAAGGAACAACAATCGACTGGACAAGCCTCTACGTCTCGGACTCAACCTGAACCAGTTCTACCGGAGTTTATTGTCACTTTTACGAAACCCGATGGCACGACCACGACAAATTTATCCGAACTCTCACCAAACCTACAGATCCTCCTTCGTGCTGATACAAGATTCAAGGCTCCGCGATCGGAGTACGCGTATCCAGGCGTTGTGCCCCGAGCCGCTCTATTCGCAGTAATTTTCGGTGGGGACGACGATCTAAAATACGGTGAACGATGGGACGCGACTTCAGTCACACGGGATAACGATGGATCGGCGGTCGCGAGAGAACTATTGAATCGTTTTGGGCGACCGGATGCGACGAGTGCGGAGATGAAAGCGATCGGTTCGAGGTTTGGATGTGGGCGGTGTGATAGAGGTTGGCCTGATAGCTGGGAACAGTTGGTACGTTTGATCACAATGTCAACCTCCACTCCACTCTGCTAATACCGCACATCAATCAGGTATCCCATTATGCCTATCAACAGCAAGACTGGAGAACAGCTCAGGAGAAAATCAAAGAGTACCCGAATATCGCATTCAACGAAACGCATAGCCTAGGGCCGGAGAACAAGAAGCCCTCGGCGTACCTTATGACCCCCGAGTCTAAATTCGAGTACATGTCCAAACGCTCGACACAACCTATCGAAATGATGGCTTGCAAATGGTGCCAGCGAATCGATATCGCGGGTCGGTATTTTCATATCACGGGAGCTGAGGAGAGCCCGATAATACAACACTTGCGGGATGTGTAAGTACTTGCCAAGTTGTCGTTAAACTTTTCTGTTCGAGCTCACCATCTTGAATATGTAGGCATAACATCGTGCATACATTACCCGGGTTGCATTATGAAGTATGGGACGGTAGTATTGGGTTAGTGAGCCCACACGAGTCGAGTTCGGAGGCGGATCAACACCAATTAATGTCTTAAAGCACTGGATTGTAATGGGCTATGAAACCGATGTGTTGTAGCTTTGTGAGCGGGCGCGAGTTCAAATTGATGTCAATTAAATATATGCACCCAGAACATAAGCAAAGTTTTGTCATTTAACATCTGCAGCCGCACCGTACTTATATGTGTAAACGCCATAATCCTATAACAAGATCTGGATATTAAAGCAGAAACATTCCCTCAACTGACGCCTCTCGAACAGACTCTTCAAGTAACTCTCCCGCGTATCGAGTTTCAACCTATTTGTGTGAGGATAGCTCGTATGACTGCTAGAATCAAGACCTTCAGCCCGCGCCGACTCAGCGGTTTCAGAGCGATTGTGCAAAGGTTACATGCGCAGGATTACATACTCGGCATGGCCGCAGGCTGCGCCTATCTCATCCTACCCGCATACATGTTCCACCCCCTATTATAGTTCATTTACTCTTTTTCTTGTATTTAAGGCTTGCTTTCTCGTGTACATCTTCTCCCCGAACACGAGTCATCTGGTGAGTCATCTTACACAGCTCAAGCTCCGACATCGCAAGAACTCTTGCGTTCGACTCTGAGGTCTGGAGGACCTCACAGATTAAGTCGGGGTGCACTGGTGCGCTTGCAGATGATATCAGATGCTTATCGTTCACGAGCGACGGTTATTACAAGATATAAATACAACAGTATCACTGATCAAAGACAGTAGTCACGGAGCTCCATCAAGGCGCCGAATATTGATTCTTAATGGTACTAAATACTATTACTGCGATTGTGCTGGGGATTTTTGAATGTTATCGCCACAATAAACAAAGCACGCGCTGCATTTGCAATAGCCACGTGATCCGCCACACTGATTGCTTCCGTCTCGTGCCTGTGTTCTTTACTTCTCTTCGTCGACAATCACCCTGACATCCTGAGCCCGTTGCTTAACTTAGTCTTAAAGCTTCACAGCAACACGTTCTGCTGCAAGTATGCCACGGTACGTGTGCTGATAGCTCCTGTGGCTTTTGGTGCTAAGTTTACCTTTGTCTAACTTTAGAACACGAGCAATGACCGCGGCTCAAGTGATCGAACATGGTATGTAACACCGATTCACAAAACTGCCGTGTATACTGGTAATAAACGTGTACTTGAATAGATAATAAATCAGGCTCGCAAAGCCTGAAGTCAAATCCCAGTAGTGAGTGTAAACATCATTGGTCAAGACGTAGTTGACTGTTTGTAGAACCGTTACCTCGAAAGCGTGCACGAACAAACAAAGAATTTACCCGCGCTTCTAAACGAGGAGGCAAACCGAGTTTAAGGCGTATCTTGGATATGTCGCCCGAGATATTCAACGAAGTAAATTATTTTGCAAGACTTTGACCAATGCCTAATTTGAAGAGTAGGTCGCAGGTCATTTAACGCCAGGCGATCTTCTGTCTCTCGCGCGCTCGAACAAGTTCTTCCGCAAGATGTTCATGTCTCGTTCGTCCCGGCACCGTTGGCAAACGGCATTCAATAATATACCTGATATACCACCATGTCCTTCCGACCTGTGCGAGCCGCAATACGCCTCATTGTTATTCTCAAAAACGTGTTCCGTACGTCTTCATTTTATTTCTAGCACGTTTGTTTAATGATGGTTCAGAAATGCGGAGCTGGAGTGCAACGTCTCATGGATCCTTTCTTACACGTTCGGCTTTGCAATCTGTGTCGGGTCCAGGAGTGCGTAATAGACTTGCCCGCAATTTGCGATTTCGCTAAGACAGTCATTTAGCTTGGTTGAAATATCAAGGTTCAGCTCGGTATATCGACTGGTCTCTCGGAGTAGTAAGTTTAACGTGAAAGTAAATTGAAAATTACTAATTGAACTGCCTTAACAGCAGTCAGGAAGAGAGGCTCCACGTCGGTATTTACACTTCGTAGTGAACTAGAAGGCGTTAAGCATGGGGCACAAGATCAGGGTAAATTTCCTGAATGGTGTAAGGCCAGACTTGAGGAGGTGAAGGCACGGCATGAGGTATGTACTGAATATCCTTAACCATGATTTGTTTGTCTAATCTACTCCTTGATCCCTGCTACTGTAGCGTGATGAATTGCTAGAAGCTTACTTACAGAAGGTGGAACACGACCGAGAATTAGAACTTGAACACTTGAAGGATGAAAGAAACGCAGAGTGCGTATTTTGTTTCTTGTTAGGCCATAGATTCTTAAGATATCGGATAGAATCGAAGCCCGTCTGCTCGAAAACGGATGGACACAGCGAGATATGTTTCCATCTCCGGAAAACTCTGCCGAGTGGAATAAACTTACCTGGCAACCCAAGCTGATTACCGACCGCAGTGAGATCTTTTATCCAGGTGTTCGCTCTACCCATAGCTGACCCTACTATAGCTTGGGCTAATTTATACCCCAAGCTCGTTCCGTTGCTTAAGTCTAACAGAACATATAACGAGGGGCTTGACAAGGAAACCCGTAGACTTGACCGAATCGAACGAGTAGAAGAGTTAGTCACCAAGATCAAGAAGGCTCTTCCCCCACTAGTGCACGTTACTCTCCAACGGCCAGTGGAGAACGGTGACACACTCGGGCCAAGCGAGTCCACCTCTGGTGGTCATTCTGGCTCTGGAAACAACAGCATTGATGTCAAGGTGGACGCACCGTTCCCTTGGATGGCAGAACTCCTGGCCTGGCCGATGATCAAACGTATCGTTGAGAACGATACTTCTCTGGAGGACGCTGAAACAAGTTTCAACAAGATCCGGGAGGAGTTTGACGGGGCGGTTGTAGACTGGCGCGACAAAGTTGAGCAGGATTTGGTAGATATATGGGGTGCTGGACGGGCCGAAGATCATGGGAACGAGGCGAAGCCTGGGTCGTCGACAAGTAACGGCAAAGGCAAAGCGGCTGCACGCACGGGAGCTGGACGCAACACCCGAAAGACCAAGGGACGGGAGCCTATTGTCGATTTATCAGCCCCAGAGGCTTCGCACGATCCCATAGAGCTGGTTCTTCCCGAGTTCACTGTTACTTTTACGAAGCCTGACGGCACAACTACTACAAATCTTTCGGATCTTTCTCCAAATCTACAAATCCTACTTCGCGCCGACACCATGTTCAAGGCTGGCCCTTATCATTCATACCCCGGTGTTATATCCCTTGGTGATCCTTCTCGGCAGATGGCGGGAGTTTCTACTTACGAAGTAGAACTTTATGGGGGGCGATGGTCCGCAGAAGATATCAAACGCGACGATGAGGCGTCCACGCTGGCCCAAGCCTTGTTGGCCAAAATGGGTCGGTCCGGAGCGACAACAGCCGAAATGCAGGCCATTCGTGCGAACCTTAGGTGTGGGCGGTGTATTCAAACTTTGCCAGGGACCTGGGAGTCACTGGTACGTCAGTATACGCAATTAGAGTACCTTTTGTTAATACATTCCACCATCTAGGTACTTCATTATCGCAGAGAACAAACAAATTGGAAGCAAGCCCAAGACAAAATCTACGAAAACCCCAAATCCGATTTCGTATACCACAACATTCACGATCTTGGACCGGGAAACTCCAGGCCATTTGCACATTATATGACCCCTGAGGCAGCAGCCGATTATGCACTCGAAAACACCACACACGAGCCATATATCATGACATGTATACCATGTGAGCGAATGGGTATCATAGCCAATCACCTTCATTCGTTCAATGAAGGGGCTGAAACTCCGATGGTGCAGCATTTGCGGGACGTGTGAGTGCTTTTATTGTCTGCGAGTGATTTATATTGGCTTATTGTTTGGCTTAAAGACATGATATCGCGGAGGCTGTCTTTGGGTTACATTTCCAACGCTGGGCATTCGATTTGGATTTTGTCGACCCGTTTGACGACGAGGATGAAGATGAGAGTGAGGACGGGGATGAAGGGGAGGACGAGTACTGGGTATGGTAGAGCTATTTCGTATATATGTTCATTTTTTTCACTCAGGCAAATATGTTGGGCCGTTGTTGCCAAATATTACTCTGTTGCACTCGCGTGATACCACACTAATAAATTGTTACTACTGCACGGATAGATTAAGATGAGACCCATTGCTCCACAAATCTTCGGAAAAAATGCATTACTATTGGATCGAGCCGTCGAATGCTTATTATCACTTGTACTGCCATTGGTGGGATTACGCTGGGGATTTTCGGATGTTACCACTATAACAAACAGCGCACGCTCTGAATTTGCGATAACCAGGTGCACCGCCACACCGATCGTTTCCATGCCTGTGTCCTTTACTTCTCTTCGTCGACGATCACCCTGACATTCTGAGCCCGTGCTTAACTTAAAGCTTCACAACGACACGTTCTGCTATAGGTATACCACGGTACGTATGCTGATAGCTCCTGTGGATTTTGGTACTCCGTTTACCTTTGTTCGACCTTAGAACACGAGCAATGACCGCGGCTCAAGTGGTCGAACATGGTATGTAACATAGATTCACGACTCCTCTCCTAAATGTATACAAATGATTAACTTGTACTTTAATAGAAGAAAACCCAGGTCTGCTTGAGCTGAAATCAGGATCTGGTCGTGGGTGTTTGACTGTTCACGTAGAATCGTCATCTCGCAAGCGTGCACAAACCAACAAAGAAGCCACTCGTGCTCCTAAACGAGAGGGCAAGCGTAGTTTGAAGTCTATTCTAGATATGCCGCCTGAGGTGTTCAGCGAAGTAGGTCGTTTTGCAAGTCTTCAACCAATGCCTAACTCGATAAGTAGGTCGCAACTCATCTCATGCCAGGCGATCTTCTCTCTCTTGCGCGCTCGAACAAGCTCTTCCGCAAGATGTTCATGTCTCGCTCGTCTCGTCATCTTTGGCAAACGGCATTTAACCATATGCCCGATATACCACCATGTCCTTCCGACCTGTGCGAGCCACACTACGCCTCGTTGTTATTCTCAAAGACGTGTTCTGTGCGTATTCAAGTTTTTTCTTGTCTAGTACACTTGTTTGACGATTGTTTAGAAATGTGGGGCGAGCGTACAACGTCAAATGGATCCTTTTCTGCACGTCCGACTCTGCGACTCGTGTCGGAACGAGGAGTGTGTAACAAACTTTTCTGCCATTTGGGGTTTCGCTAAGACAACCATATAGCCTAGTCTCAATCTCATGGTCCGGCTCTACGTTTCAACTGGTCCCTCGGAGTAGTAAGTTTAATCTTAGAGTAAACTGAAAAATCTCAATCGGACTGCCTTAACAGTAGTCAGGAAGAGAGGCCAACAGACGGTATTTACACTTCGAAGTGAAATGGAGGTTATTGAGCATGCGGAGCAAGACCAGGATAAGTACCCTGAATGGTGCAAGGCTAGACTTGTGGAGGTGAAGGAACGGTATGAGGTATGTGCCGTTCTTAGCTATCTAGGCTACGCCTCAATTTCTGTCACTGCAGCGCGATAAACTGCTGGAAGATTACTTAATAAAGACCGAGCGTGATCGGGAATTGAAACTTGAACGCTTGAAGGAGCAACGAACCGCTGAGTACGTATCTTGTTTCCTTGTTAGGATATGGATTCCTAGATTGTTGGACAGAATCGAAGCCCGTTTGCTCCAAAAGGGATGGACAAAGCAAGACATGTTGTCACCATCCCTGGAAAACTATGAGGAGTGGAATAAACTTACCCAGGAGCCCGAGCCGATTACCGACCACAGTGAGACTCCCTATTCAAGTATTCGCTTTACCCATAGCTGACCCTCTGCAGTTTGGGCTGATTTGTATCCCAAGCTCATCCTGTTGCTCAAGTCTAACAAAGCGTATAATGAGAGGGTTGACAAGGAAGCTCGTAAACTCGACCGAATCAAACGACTGAAAGAGTTGATCACTCAGGTCAAGGAGACTCTTCCCCCACTAGTGCACGTCACTCTCAAACGGCCAGCATGCAGCGACAATAAATCTGGACGAAGCAAGTTCGCCTCTACCGGACTGTCTGGTCTTGGAAATTACAACGTCGATGTCAAGGTGGACGCACCGTTCCCTTGGATGGCAGAACTCCTGGCATGGCCGATAATCGAACGTATTGTCGAGAACGACACTTCCCCGGAGGATGCTGAAACAGGTTTTATCGAGACTCGGGAGGAGTTTGACGCGGCGGTTGTAGACTGGCGTACCAAGGTTGAGCAGGATTTGGTAGATATATGGGGCGCTGGACGGACCGAAGATGACAGAACGGAGGCGAAGTCTGGGTCGTCGACAGGCAAAGGCAAAGGAAAGGCGGCTGCACGCACGGGAGCTGGACGCAACACTCGGAAAACCAAAGAACGGGTGCCTGCCGTCGAATTATCAGCCTCAGAGACTTCGCGCGATCCTATAGAGCTGGTTCTTCCCGAGTTCACTGTTACCTTCACGAAGCCTGACGGCACAACTGCTACAAATCTTTCGGATCTTTCTCCAAATCTACAAATCCTACTTCGCGCCGACACCATGTTCAAGGCTGGTCCTCACCATTCATACCCTGGCGTCGTATCTCCTGGCGGTCAACCTCGGCGGATAACGAGAGCTTCCGGCGAAGAACTTTGTGGGAAACGATATCGATGGAACGCGGAAGAGGTCAAACATGATGACGAGGCGTCGACACTAGCCAAGGTTTTGCTGGCGAAAGTGGGTCGATCTGGAGCAACAACAGCCGAGATGCAGGCACTCCGTGCAAGATTCAGATGCGGGCGGTGTACTCAAACTTTGCCGGAAACCTGGGAGTCACTGGTACGTCGGCATACGCAATCAAATCGCCTTTATTAATGCCTTCCGCCATCTAGGTATTCCATTATCATAAAGAACAAACAAATTGGAAGCAAGCTCGAGACAAAATCCACGAAAACCCCCAATCCAACTTTGTATACCATAACATCCACGATCTTGAGCTGGGGAGCTCCAAGCCATTTGCGCATTTTATGACCCCCGAGGCAACGATTAATTTTGCACTACATGTCATGACGTGTATGCCATGTGAGCGGATGGATATTCAAGCCAAGCACCTCCATTGGTTTTATTCTTATGCTGAAACTCCGATGGTACACCATCTGCTACATGTGTGAGTGCCTTAGTTGCCCACGAGTAATTTCAGGTTGGCTTATCGTTCGGTTTAAAGACACGATATTGCGCGGCCTATTTGCGGAACACACTACGAGCGCCGGGCATATTTCGCCAATCGGTTTGATGATGAGGATACGGATGAGGATGAGTTCTGGGTATGATTAGTAGAGCCATGGCGGATCTCTGTGCATGATTTTTAAACTAATAAAGTGTTTGCTGCTATCGTTACCGGATGTTTCAATCGTATTATACTAGACTATCAAAACTGCTACCACCGCACCAAAATTAGTATGGTACCATGATAACGGCTCGAGGAGGCTGTTTTCCTCTGTCAAGTAAGGTAGTTTTACGGTCACAATAATAACACTCCTGGAAAGTAAAGTATTTACGGCATTCTTCAATTCGGAAGGTTCGTTTATCTGGTCTTACGCTAAAACTTTGTTTTTGTCCTATGTACCTATCGGAATCTGCACCGAGTAATCTCCCGTCGTGAATCCCGATTTGGCGCGCGCTGCCACCAAGCTACCACACTCTGAACCCTTTAAATATGCGCATATATGCTACATATATGCTATAACAGGCTACCAGCGGTCAATGTAGATGCTGCAACCGCTTTTGTCTTCTTCCCCTACTACATCACTCTATACCTGGCCAACTTTCAGCTCCGACATATGGTTACATTTTCTGAACACAAAGCCAAATACAGAAACACAACTAACGCTTAAACATATAGCGAACTAGCACACCCTATGACATGGTCTTCTCCTCAGGCCAATGGTACTCGCCCCGACTCGACTCGATCTTGTCTAGTGTCGCAAATGCAACCGAATCCACGATAGACGCAAGTGTAAGCACGCCCCCGATTACCGCGCATAATCTGGTTTCTCAGATGTTAGTATTGGAACTTAGCTAACACAGACACTAGCACTTACGACGTGGCGAATTGCGCGAAACTACGCCTAGTTTCCTTGTGCACGACCATCATCGGTGACACTTCGAAATGGAAAAACGCTCCTGGAAGACCTTCGTAACCATGTCCAGTGCGTATGCCGTGAGAGTCGCGTTCGATTTCCGAGTCATGTCCAGGGGAGATGTCACGTTCGTAATTTGTAAGCGAATACTGGTGTGCCCGAACCTTTTATAGCACGGGTGAGTGAGAGAAAGGGAACAAAGAAGATAAACGTACGACATCTCCATCAAGATGTTTGAATTCCGTAGATACGACTTTCATGAAGTACTGGAACATCCAATTGGCCGCCTTGGTCTACTCTTGCAGTCAGCCAACTCTGTCTTGTTCAAGTTCACCCACATACCTGGTCGTAAGTACTTACCCGATCATAGCTTACATGCGCCTCAACTCCATCAAGCGGATGTCCCTCCAATCCAACCTTCTTACGCCATTCAATACCCCGGTTACCACCCCTCCATTCGTCTTCAACCTCTCGCTCGCCTTCGAAATGGAACTCATGGATGAAATGACCGAAATCATGGTGGTTTCCGTCTTTGAGATAGGGTACGAGGTCGTGTACGTAGCCTCTATTAGACAAGAAAGATCTACCGGGAGAGAAATGGAAATGGCCGGTTACTTTGCTAACGCGGACTCGGCCGGATAGACGACAGCCTTCGGAACTTTGTTCATGGATGTGGGTCGTCCAGTGTTCGGCGACGCACTGTTTCACCTTAATCGGATATCCAACTCAAACAACTAGATGGATAAACGTACCTGCTCAATCATGTTTGGATCATCGAAACTCCACCCACGAGTGAGATACGCTTGTCGAACGCTCTCGCAAGTTTGACAGCAACCTCCGTCCGGCTCTTCTCCACCATAGCACGAGCCGCAGTAGTCTTTTGGTCGACCCTTAAGCGTATGCTCTACTTCGCTTTGAATCCGGTAGTTGAGGGTGTTGTCGTGTATCTCTTCGCCGGCAGCACTGAGTCGCGTTTTCAAGATGTTATGAGTCATATCTTGCCGAACATCCCCCGAAATGTCGGTTATGTCCAACGAGAGAACTAAGAAATAATGGGTAGGTAAACGTAAGCACAAGGAGCAATTAAGGACTTGCGGTAGCACGGCACTCGGGGAAACGTGATGTTCATCTTGACCGACATCCGTTCACCACGAGATGTGTCTACGAGGACGGCCGAATCGATTGTAACTCGTCGATAGTCAATGGTTTCCATGAGACCAAATAAAATAATGATCGCTGCCGATAGTATTGTTACTTAATGGGTGATTATTAGCTCTCGTGAAGCTTTGGTATGGATTGTACTTACGGAATGCGCCCGTTCGAGTTCTAACTTTGACATCCTCCAGAGTCTGAAGTATCATTGCATCAGCAGTCTGTATATCCGGGAGTATATTTGGTTTACCTTTCCAAACCCATCGAGGCCTTTAATTGCTCCTCCAAATAGCCCCCGTGCCATCCTGATCGCAATACTCTAGAAAGAAACTACAATATGAAGCCCAGAAACTGAAGGCGAGCGAAGAGAACACTGTGGTGGTGGTGAGGAAAGAGGTCAAGATGTCGACGCCGCGAAGTGCCAGCACATCGTTCATTCGGGAAGAGTAACCGGGTAAATTGCCTAGTGATCGACAGAAGCGAGAAGCTCCCTAAGCGCTGATCACGTGTGGTCACGGCAAGCGCCCGATCAATATTTGTCTCCGCCCACCACCGACTGCTCCCGTGCTCATCACCCCTTGCCCCTCCTTGGTTTAGAACTTACGAATGAAATAACCAATAAAAACCTCACAGTGCGTCCAAGTACCTGCTCGTATTTCTGATATTTATTTTTTGCTCATTGAACTCGTAGGACACGGGCTACAGTTATGACTACTCAAGCGGCTGGGTCTAGTACGTGGTGATGATCCGTGTCAACTGCTCATATCTGCTGGCGATAACTTACGTATCCGGGCAGATGATAGGGAAGATCCTCCCTTGAAGCGCCCACGAACAATCAATCAGGTCACTCAAACTTCTCAGCTGGTGGTATCTAGCCTGAAGCGTATGCTAGACTTGCCACCGGAAGTGTTCAACGAAGTTTGTCTACTCTTATAGCTCTTTGAGCGAGTCTCACTGGATGAGTAGATTGTAGCTAATATAATGCCGAGCGATCTCCTATCTCTCGCACGCTCGAACAAGTTCTTCCGCAAAATGTTCATGTCTCGTTCAGCTATACATCTGTGGCAGAAGGCCTTAAACCAGATTTCTGGGTTGCCACCTTGTCCCTCGGATCTGTGCGAGCCACAATATGCCTCATTGTTATTCTCAGAGACATGTTCTGTAAGCTTATTAGCTCGTGGCGTAACTTCGTGCTTGTTTATCTATCGTGTTAGGTGTGCGGTGAGAAAGTACATCGCCGAATGGATCCATATCTACATGTCCGGCTGTGTAATCTGTGCTGGAATAAGGAGTATGTAGCCAACTTGTCATCCATGACACAACCTCATGAGGTTGAATTAGAACTACTATAATCGGCCATCACGATCGATATTATTCGTTTGTCCCTCGAAGCGAAGGTAAGTACAACATCAACAAATTTGTGGCATACAAATGCGTCGCTCTAGGGGTAGGGACGAAAGATGGCTATCTGTATACCCTCCGCATCGAAGTTGAAAAATATGAAGAGCATGAGAAGGATAAACAGACTATTTCCATATGGGCCGAGGCTCGGTTCGAGGAGATGGAAAAATGGCACAAGGTAGCTGTACTATTCAATGGTGATCGCCTCTATTTATTTTATACCTAACTGGTATCGTGGTAGCATAGCGAGGAGCTAGAAATTTATTTAGATAAGATTGATCGTGATCGGGAATTAGAGCTCGAGGTTTTGAAAGCGCAGCGAAGCGATGAGTATGCGTCTTACCCTCCCCCAGATGACCTAACCTCATGCCGTGTCTAGGATCAAATTACGTTTACTTGAAAAGGGATGGACGAAACGGGAGACTGAACCCTCCCCGCAAAATCTTGCTGACTGGAACAGACTCGTATTGCAACCAAAGCCCCTTACTGACCAAAGTTAGTCTCTCACAACCTGTTGCACTATCTCGCACCGCTAATCTGTAAAAATAGTCTGGAACGATTTGTATCCGAAACTTGTCCCATTGCTTGCGTCTAACCGGATATATTATGAACACATCGACAAGGAACAGCGGCGACGAGATCGTATCGCTCGGATAGACGACTTGGTTATCACAATCAGGCAGGCTTCCCCTCCTCTGATACATGTTGCTCCCAAGGGTCCCCTGGGGAGTGAAGATACGTCCAAACCGATTACGTCCCACGATTTTAGTCAACATGCTCCTGGATCAAAATTCGATGATAGTGGTGTGGAGGTGGAGATGCCATTCCCTTCAATCATTGAACTTTTAACATGGCCAATGATTAACCATCTTATTGAGGACGATACTTCCCCTGAAGACGTAGAAACGAAATTCAACCAGATCCGAAAAGAATTCGATCAAGCGGTTATAAAGTGGCGCCGTGAAGTCGAGCAAGATTTAGTCAACATCTGGAATGCTGCATGCATCCAACACGGCGAAGACATGATCAAGACTAGGTCATCGACCGAAAGCAAAGGAAAGGCGGTTGCTCGTGAGGATGCAAGGTCGAATACCCACACGGACAAGGAGCTCGCACCTACAATCCAATCATTGCCCGCTGAGACCTTGCGCCATTCTCTCGAGCTTCCTCTCCCCGAGTTTATTTTTACTTTCGCCAAACCTGATGGTACAACTACGACAGATATCTCCAGCCTTTCTCCGAACGTGCAGATTCTGCTCCGCACCGACGCCACTTTCAATTGCTCATATTTTCGCAGCAGTTACCCTGCCATCATACCGGATCCCACCATACCAATAGATGAGGTTTCCGAAAAGAAGATGCTGAAGGAACGATGGCGCGTGAAAAGCGTTACACAGGATGTGGAGGGATTAACGGTCATTAAAGCATTACTAACGCAGATGGGCCGTGCTAATGCAACCGGTGCTGAAATGAATGCGATCGGTGCGAGGTTCAGGTGTGGACAATGCGTCCAAATCCTGCCACAAACCTGGAAACAAATGGTACGTTGTTTCCAGGTATCAGGCTGTGGCATGCTGAACTCACTCTGCCCTTAGGTATTTCATTATGTCGAGGAACAAAGCAAATGGAAGCAAGTTCAGAAGAAAACTAAGGAAAACTCGAAATCGTCGTTTCCGTTCCACAATACCCATGATCTTAGGCATCTGAACACCAAGCCGTTCGTTCACCTCATGTCACCTCAAGCCGCGGCCGAGCTTGCAAACGAAAGCGTGTCACATTCGATGCAGGAGATGATGTGCAAACCCTGCAAAAGCATGGGGGTTGAAGCACGATACCTCCACACGTCTGAGGTTGGTGCCGAGAGTCCGATGGTGCACCATTTGCATAACGAGTGGGTGTTTCAGTTCGTCGATTATAGCCTCACTGAGGGGCTGACTATGTAGTTTGAAGGCATGATATTCACCACGATACTCCTGGGACACATTTTGTACCGTGGCGGCCTGTTAATCTAGAACACCTCATCTTTGGGTCATCTGAGCCGTCGGATGAAGAAAACCCCGATTCAAACCATGATTTTATATGGGATGACGATTGAACATACCGAGATATCTTGTTTATCAAGAACTGTTCCAATTTGCGAATATTCTTACTGAATTGACAATATCATACTGATCCGTTTACGAATACATCAGTACAACGCATACATCATCACTACTCGCGACCGATCAAAAATTTCCTTCAATATGAGTGTTCGATCCTTGTATGGCAAGGGAGGTTCGGGGTGAGTTTTGCACGCCTTCCAACGTTTCAAAACATCAACGTTTGAATCTTCCATTTCCTCGGGGTCCTGCCGTGTGCTCAAAGCTACGTGTCCATAGGCTCGAGTGAGAATGCACTGAACCACGGTATGGGCTTGTTTTAGGTAGTTCGAACTGGTTATAAGTCAGAAAATGAAAAGGGACGTTTATCACTTGAGAGAAAATATAAAACTGCCTGTTCTACACGTCCCGGCATGCATCGGGTCTCGGCTCGCCGGATAGAATGTAACTCACCCAAACGGAAGTTTGATCAGCGAAGCACACATAACAACAAATAAACCACGCTCTGAATTTCCAACGTGATCGGTCATTACCCCCGGCGTCAGTGCTGATATCTTTCCAGGCCTGCGTGCCTCTTGATTGAACTCGACGGCCACAGGTTTCAAGACGACAATGCCACGGTATATAGTTTTCTCTTCTATCCATCTGGTGCTAGTCTCACCTCCGCTAGCTATAGTACACGAGCGATGGCTGCCGCTCCAGCGGCTGACTCTAGTATGTTGCGCCAAATTTGCTTCTCATATATCTCTTGCTCAGCAATACTGAATCTCCATAGATACCGGTGAAGATTCTGGGAAATCCAAGCCCGAAATATCCAGTAGTGAGTGTAAATGCCACTGACTGAACTGAGATAAAGTTGACGGTGTGCACGGTAAGAACCTGCGCCTCGGTCGAAGCGTGCACGAACGGATAAAGAGGTCACTCAAGCTCCTAAGCGGAGAAAAAATAGTTTGAAACACATTCCGGATATGCCGCCCGAAGTGTTTAACGAGGTAAGAGATCACTCGCCACTCCTCCAATAAGTCTAACTGGATGAGTAGATCGCGGTCCACCTAGTGCCAGCTGATCTTCTATCACTCGCGCGCTCTAACAAGTTCTTTCGGAACATGTTTATGTCTCGTTCATCTCGCCACATCTGGCAAGCGGCGTTCCTGAATCTTCCTGGGCTACCACAGTGTCCTTCTGACCTATCCGAGCCAAAATATGCGTCATTGCTGTTTTCGAAAACATGTTCCGTATGTATGCCCTCACATATAGTATTCATGTTTATCCAAAACGTGTTTCAGAACTGTGGAACAAAAGTGCTTCGTCACATGGATCCGTTCCTTCGTGTTCGACTATGTAACTCATGCCGAGATGAGCAGTAAGTGATAAACCTTGTTTTTTTTCTGTGTTATCTTAGGAAATTGTTTTAGAGTTATTAAAATTTGGAGCTGGGATGACTTGTCTTGGGCCGTACCTCAGAGCAACTGTAAGTTCAACATCTCATGCTTGTACAACTACATCTGAAACATCCCGACGACAGTAATCAAAGCAATCGGCCATAGTTATAATTATACACTCCGCAGCGAAATTGAAAAGGCTAAGGAGCGCAACAAGGACGAACAACAGTTTCCTCCATCATGGATGGGAGCAAGGATGGCGGAGCTGGAGGAACTACACAAGGTAGATTTTATGTTTGATCGTGTTCGACTCTTCTGACGTCGCGTCTAACTCGTACTCTGGCAGCATGGCGAGATGTTAAGAAAACACCTGAAAAAGATAGATAACAAACAAAGCGTAGAGCTCGGTAATATTAGGGAGCAGCGAATCAAGGAGTACGTGCGCTATTTTCTGACAACCAACCCCATCTCAACACTTTGGACAGAATCGAGACCCGTTTGCTCAAGAACGGATGGACAAAACGAGACATGGACACCTACCCAGGAAGCACTGCCAACGAGTGGAATAAGCTTGTGTACCAGTCAAAACCGATTACTGACCGAAGTAAGTCTCAGAATTCGTCATATCATCATATGTAGCTAAGTTTTATATAGTTTGGAGCAACCTGTACCCAAAACTCGTCCCCCTGCTTGAGTCTAATCGAGCACATTACAATCGTCTCGACAGGGAGGAACGAAAACGGAATTGTATTACCCGAATCGACGACTTAGCCACCAAAGTCAGGCAGGCGCTTCCTCCTCTGATGCATGTTACTCTCAAGCGCCCTCTGGAGAATGGAGACACGCTTGAACCGGCCGTGCCTGCTGGCCTTGAACAAGCCGCTCCCACCTCGGATAACGTTTCAGATATAAAGGTGAACATGCCGTTCCCTTCAACGCCCGAGCTCTTGGCATGGCCGATGATTACGAGTATTGTGGAGGCCGATATGTCTGTAGAAGACACTGAAGAGCGCTTTGACGACATGCGAGAGGAGTTCAACCTGGCGGTTGTGGAGTGGCGCAACAAGGTCGAGGAAAACCTAATGGACATCTGGGACGTTGGGCAGACCGAAGATTCTGAAAACGAGGCGGAACCTGTAGCGTCAGCAAACGAAGGCAAAGGCAAGGCTACTGTACACACGGGTACAAAGGGCGACACTCACGGGACTAAAGAATACGAACCTACAACCTATCCGTCCCCTGTTCAGCTCGTGCTCCCCGATTTTACCGTTACCTTCACAAAACCCGATGGGACAACCACGACAGATATCTCCGACCTTCTTCCGAAAATGCAGACCTTGCTACGTGCTGACACTATGTTTAGGTCCCGATACTGTTATTATACTTATCCTGCCATCGTACCAGTCCCGACTCCGCCTAATAGGTACTCAGGGGTCTTTGACGAGGGGAAACCTTGGAACACGGATGGAGTTGGCCGCCATGTTGCGGCATCTGCAGTTGCCATACAGCTGTTGGCGCTAGTGGGCCGTCCAGATGCGACTGGTGCTGAGATGAGTGCAATCGGCAAGAGGTTCAGGTGTGGGCGCTGCCTTCCAGATATACTTCTCACCTGGGAAGAACTGGTACGTTACTCTCGATCATTAACCTACTTAGGTTAATCTGCCCCTTCAGGTAATCCATTACACCTTGTCACAAAGTCGGTGGGAAAAAGTCCAAGAGCAACTCAAAGACAACTTGAAATCTCAGTACACATTCCGTGATCTTCATGATCTTGGACAACCAAACGCCAAACCATTCGCATACCTCATGACTACCCAAGCGGCGGCCGACTTCACGGCCGAATGTGCGGCGAACGATACATATTCGACAAAATGTTACCTATGCGAAAGCCTGGGTCTCCAAGCGTGGTACCAACGCGCCTTCAAGGCTGAGATAGAGGGCACAATGATTCGTCATTTGCGCGACGTGTAAAATTTCGAATTTTTATTCAAACTGCCAGTGAAGGGCTAACCGTTTGGTTTGTAGACATGATATTGAGCAAGCTATTCCTGGACTACATTTCAAGCGGCAGAAAGGGGACCCAAAACCCCCTAAGTATAAGTTAGATGAAGAGGAGCACGATTCAAATGGTTTGGATAACTCGGATAATTCGGATGATTCTGACTATTGACGAGACACAGATGTTGTGGTTCTGTATATTTTCCCCTCTCATTATTTGTACATATATGCGTTGCACCCCTATGTATATCAGGCCTGGCTCTCAGCTTCGTGTTCTTGTTCTTTCAACTACAAATGTATAACATCTTGGCGCGCCGCCGTCAGTGCCGCGCATACAAAGTTGCAAGCTCAGGCGGCAGATAATGATTCGTGGGGCTGGTGGGTGGTATGATGCATGTCGTGGGCGTGATGAGCCTGCATTGCTTCTGGATATTAGTGGGATACTAGTAATACAACGTCGTGGTTCTGTGGGGCAAATCGTACTTGTTTCAGTGCGCATATCTTGAGATGTCTACCCGAGGAGAGGTTTTTGTGAGTCGCGGTGTAACGGCATACACCGAGTGAAAGCATAAGTAGAAACAACTGCACGTTACGCGTATATTCTGATTGTTTCGACTTGGAGCCCATGATATAGATCAAAAAGCCAACAAAGAGGAAGTAGGTTGAATCACTTGAAGAAGGACATCAGGCCGTGCCACTAAGCTTATTGTATGCTAATCGACTCAGGTACTTATGGTTTTCACGTCACTTTCTTCCGATAAAGCGAGGTTATGAAAGCCTGGACGATTAGAAATGCTCTATCCGGAGAAATAGAGCAGGGGGAGACGTAGGGTGCTACGCATTAAAACGATAGTCCTTGCGTATATGGTAGAATTTTACTCACCAAGAGGTTATCACAGAAGGTTCCAGTGAGAATACACATCGGTAAACAAAACACGCTTGAATTTCCAATGAGATGGATAGCCACTGATCATTGTCTCCGTCATCATTCCTGCCTTCTCCACTTCTTTCCGCCAACGATCACACCTCGGCTTTCCAGATCGATTTCTCGATTCAAGTCATCCGAATAACAGCTTTTCTTTAACAATAATGCCGCAGTATGTATTTTTACTGTTGCCTCATTTCAGTCCAAGGCTAACCCCACCTTTGGCGGACCTCAGAACGCGAGCAATGGCTGTCGCTCAGGTGGCTGGCCCTAGTATGTAGCATTGAGTTCTATCAGTCGTAGGTATATCTCACTAATAAACTTTCAATATGTACAGGTCACGCTGAAGATTCGAGGAAAACGAAGCAAGGAGCATCCAGCAGTAGGTGCAAACATAACCAGGTAGCCCGAGCTAACACTTTGTGTGGTTAGAACCTGCACCTCGGAAGCGCACCCGAACGAATAAAGATGTCGCTCGAGCACCTAAACGAGGGAAACCTAGTCTGAAGCGGATTCTAGATATGCCGCCCGAAGTGTTCAACGAAGTCAGTTACTTTCGCAATCCTTTATACAACTCTAATTGGACGCGCAGATCGCAATACACCTAATGCCAGTCGATCTACTATCTCTTGCGCGCTCAAACAAGTTCTTTCGAAACATATTCATGTCTCGATCGTCTCATCATCTCTGGAGAGCGGCGTTCAGTCATCTTCCTGGGCTGCCGCCATGTCCTTCCGACCTATCCGAGCCACAATACGCGTCATTGCTGTTTTCGAAAACATGTTCGGTATGTATGTCCATATTTCTTAGTAGTCATATTCACTGAACAGTTTTTACAGAGCTGTGGAGCAAGAGTACTCCGCCGGATGGATCCGTTCCTCCATGTTCGGTTGTGTAACCCGTGTAGAGACGAGCAGTGCGTAACAAACCCTTATATTATATGTAGGACAACTCATGAGGTTACCTCAGAATCGCTGAAATTTGGGAATCTGATGATTTTCTCCAACTTGTACCTCGGAGCGATGGTGAGTATGACATTCAAACTGACCCGTAATACACAGCTCATTCGTCTCGGCGGTAGTAATCAAAGCGGCCGGCGATGGTTTTATGTATACCCTCCGCAGTGAATATCAAATGGTCCGGAAGCGCGCAAATGGCAAACAGTCATTTTTTACCTGGAGAGAGACTAGAGCAAAGGAGATGGACGAATGGCATGAGGTTAGCGCTGGTACTTAGTCCCCTCGCCCAATATCTAATCCATACAATGAAAGCGCGCCGATGAGCTGGAGATGTACTTGGACAGGGTGGAACTAGATCGGGAATCGGAGCTTGAAGATTTGAAGGAGAAGCGGGTTGAAGAGTATGCGTCTTCTTTCTCGCTGCATATCTGAATTTTAATGACACAACACAGCATCGAAACCCGTTTGGTTGAGAAGGGGTGGACGAAACGAGACGCGATCACTTCCCCGGAGAATGTTGCAGAATGGAACAAACTCGTGTGGCAGCCAAAGCCTATGACCGACCGAAGTAAGACATTCTCATACGTTAATTCAGTATGTGAATCTAATTCTTGATACAGTTTGGAACAACCTATATCCGAAACTCGTTCCCATGCTCGAATCCAACCGAGCATATCACGAACGTGTCGACAAGGAACAACGCCAACAGAGTCGTATCATTCGGATAGGCGGTTTGGTTACCAAGAGCAGGCTCGATCTTCCTCCCCTAGTGCATGTCACACTCAAGCACCCCTCAGAGAGTGAGGACGCGTCTGAACCAAGCACGCCTGAATCAAACGCGTCCGAATCGAGCACATCTGAATCGAGCACGTCCGAATCGAGCATGTCCGAATCGAACACGTTTGAATCGGACATAGCTGATATCCTGGACCTATCTCATCTCGCGCCGGACAATATTGACGTGAAAGCGGAGAGGCCGTTCCCTACAATGGCCGAGTTCTTGGCATGGCCGATGGTCAAGAGCATCGTGGAGAACGATACATCTGCAGATGATGCAGAGAGAAGCTTCAACGATATACGAGAGGAGTTCAGCCGGGCAGTCGTGGAGTGGCGCGACAAGATTGAGCAAGATTTGATCGATAAATGGAACGCTGGGCAACCCGAGGATCACGGGGATGAGATGAAGTCTGAACCGTCAGTGAAAAAAGGCAAAGGAAAGGCAGTTGCACGCGCGGGTACCAAGCGTAACACTCGCAAGACTCAAGGCCGCGCATCTATGACTAAATCGGCTTCTACCGGCCCATCACATGACTCTATCGAGCTCGTCCTTCCCGAGCTCGTCGTCACCTTCACGAAACCCGATGGAACGACTACAACGGACATCTCCGAACTTTCTCCAAACATGCAGACCCTGCTCCGCGCCGATACCATGTTCCAAACCCTACGCGAGGATCATACTTATCCTGCCCTTCTACCGCCGATGGGTCCATTCAAAGTGACCGGGGCTCCCGATAGATTTACGCTGGGAGAACACTGGAGTGTATCGGACGCAGTTACGCGAGACCTAGAGCTATCAGGGATTGCCAAAGAATTCCTGGCGCGAACGGGTCGTCCTGACGCGACAAGTGTTGAAATGAGGGCGATTGGTTCGAGGTTTAAGTGTGGGCGGTGCGTTCAAACCCTGCCACAAGCCTGGGAGGACCTGGTAGGTTGCTCCGGAACATGAACTGATGCATGCTAAAATATCTCTGACTCAGGTGCACCATTACGGTCTGGAACAAAAACGGTGGAAGCAGGCCCAAGTGATTATGAAAGGCAACACGAAATCTCAGTTTGCGTTCCATAACATCCATGAACTCGAGCAATCAAACGCCAAGCCATTTGCGCAGCTTATAACGACTGAAGCTGTGGCTGAATCGTTCCTGGAAAGTGCGATGCACGAAAGGTCTTTGATGGTATGCAAGCCGTGCGAGAGCATGGGCGTTGATGCGAAATATCACCACATATTCCACACCGGGACGGGAATCCAGAGTCCGATGGTACATCATTTGCGCGATGTGTGAGTGTTTCAGCTTGTTGATTAGACTCTTTTAACGCAATTCCGACCTCTTGGTTCGAAGGCATGACATTCAGCATGCTATTTTCGGACTACATTTTGTGCGCTGGTTTGTGGATCCGGAGTATTTGGCGGATGTGATGGAGTTGGGGACGGACGAAGAAGATTACGACTCAGAAGATCCTTGGGAATGGGGGGATTACTGAGTATCTATAAATCTTTTTGTTCATTCAAGTTTCCTGGCGTTTTTACCTTCGCTAACTGAATGTATGCAGTATATCCTACTAATCTATTTGCGAAATTTGTGACTAGTACTGTTGTTATATTGTTGTCGTCCCTTTTGAGAATGTCTGTTGCTTACAAATACTTGTACGAAGTCCAGAATTGGGTCAACTTCGGCAGGGGCTGAATTCTGTCACCTGATCACAACATTGGCCGCGGCTTGACTACGACTACTTGAATCTTGAGTGACCGGTATTCTGGGATATCTGAGGGAACTCGTGTTTGTAATACGGTTCGATCCTTGGGACTGGATGCGATTTCATGCACTTCAACCGGGACAAACTTGGACTACTGTACGTTCTTACATGGTCGTGGTAAAAATGTCGGGAACCCGGTTGTCTTGACGGCACAGATGTATCTACTCGTTCGATTAACTCAGTGGATAGCTAGACCTCTCGCTAATACTGTATCTTAACCCTATCAAGTGAGCTCCTTGTTTTCGGCTGCTGGACTACCAAGGTCTCAGCATCCCCCCGTCTGCCTATCTCAACTTTTTCGGACCCGAGTTCTCTGCGACGTGTAGCGTTATCCTCTGTCTGTATCGGGTCAAGCCCTTCAGCCAGTCGACACGCTTTGTACAGTACTTGCTGCTGCAGGCTGGAGTGTTCGGCTCCCAATCGGCTGCTCGTTTCTAGCGCCTTCAGGCTGCGGTACTGCTCAATTGGCGAATTCTAGTCTGTTAACCGATACTGAAAAGCTGACTCGACTATCCCTTATCGTTGATTTCGAGCTGTCTAATGTCCCGCTCTCTTGATTCTTGTTCGCGCCCTTGTTAGCTTACGCTTCCGGCAGTCCTTTTTGACAACGCAAGTAAGTAGTATCGGTTTTTGTAACGAGGGCGGAAGATTTGGAGCGAGAAAATGGGTCGAGATTACAGCTATAGCCTCATACTTGGAGGATCAACGTAAAAACAGGGCTTCCTTTTTTTCCAGCAAATACGTGGCTCTTAGGTCCACCAATAATAGCGCAGTGAAACTTCTTTCCAATCGTCGTTCGACATGAAGTAATCCATAGTCAAGTTGGGTGTGCTGGTAAACTCTGAAATTGTTTGCGACGCAACCAAAGTGCCAAGTTCATTGGGATAAATCAGCCCTTATAACCCCATTTTCCCGAGAAGTTTCTTCCGGAAACTTCAGCTAGAAAGCCCACAGAAGCGCCGACACCACTACTATAATGGGACTACATATTTGTATTTGGAACACAAATCAACCGAGCATAAACCCCAGAAACAGCATAAGAGTCGTGACAAAATCGGATTGCTACCAGCGCCGAATA
>WSTH01000496.1:0-23195 GCA_019616345.1 Ceratobasidium sp. 395
TGCCCCTCCGAGCCAACCACAAGCTGGACCCTCGCGCCTATCATGGAGGGATTCGTCTGTTGGCCAAGCAGAGCCCATGAGATCTGAAAAACAAGTTGATTTCATCATTCTTTCGTCAGACCACGATAGCTCAGTCCGCAATAACTCTCCCCCGATTTTAGTAAGTGTTTTTATATGCAATCAGTTTCCCTTAAGTTAATGCTACGTAGGAAATTCCATCTGACAGTGACGATGAAATGCGCGACCCAAGCGATAGGGGAGAAGGGCCCTCTACGAATCCACCACTAGTCAAGCGTGAATCTACCGCCCCACGCCAACTCCGCCTGTCGTCGGGACCTAACTTGCGATCCACTCGATCCGACGACGAGGAAGAAGTGCCAGAAAGCGAGGAGGGATCTATTGCGAGGAGTAGCGACACGGATACTAAATACAAACGAGAGGACAGTCCACTGAGGTACACGCCCGAGCAAGTCAAACAACGAAGGCTCAAAGAACTGGCCGAATGGATACTGCGATTCGCACCAGTGCGTTTTACGTTTCCTTACTCGAACTGAGCAACTTTGTGATATTTACCTTTAGTACTTACAGGATGTATTTTTTGCGATTGCGCCGCTTAACAACTGGTCACCGTGGCATTGCACATTGCCTCCAATTAGCATGCCATTCCGTTCCCCACAGTCCCTCGCCAATAGGCATAAGTGCAGATATCTAATCGACCTCCGAAAGCCGTCGGATAATATGGTCCGCTTATTAAGGAACTCGACCGAGTTGGGGGATGCCGAACTCCTCAAACATCTCCTCGCAAAACCGAGCCCTTTAGGACTCCCGTGGGACGAGTTGTCCACGCAAATCCTGAAGCGCAGTGTGGAGCTTCACTGGGAAGAACACTACGTTGCGTGGGGTGTGAAGAAAGTTCTACGTCAGGTCTGTGATATTTCTTCATTTTGAACAGGAAACTAACATAAGCTCTATGTCTTAAAGGGAGACGATAAAAAGATAAGGGCACGTTTTGAATACATTGATGATTGAATATATGCGCGCAGCTACTAGTTGAATACATGGATTCTTGAATATAAACGTTGTATTTTACGGAATTGGCTCCTCAAACGCCATACGTACAAAGCGAGGGCACCCAGCATAGGGTTATGAGTGTAGAATATGGTACACGTGATCGCGGCCGGCCAAGAACACGCCCCATCCTCGCCCCTCCAGCGCAACATCTTATTCGAGCAAAACCCGGCTTCACAGCAAGTCTAAATCCATAAACTAATAATGCCAGAGGTACGCCTTCATATCATATCACAGCAAACGTTTCAACCGTGATAACCTCTTACACAGTCTCGCAGTCCTAGTATCTTTTGGACGTCAAATGTCTGTTCTTCATCAGCAGGACTACGGCCCACCGTCAGAACTACTCTCGCCGAATGGAAGTCCGCACGTAGTCTCTTAGCCATCACAATACGGTCCTATCTCTCCGCCTGTGCCACTCTGCACACTGCTTGTGCAAGTGCGGTATCCCAACCAACCGAGCGACCCATAGTTGAAGAAGCCTTAGTTACGATCGACTCCGAGCTCGAGTCACTAAATTTGGAGGAAAGAATGCTACGTGATGGGCGGGCCTCACTTGCCGCTACGAGGAACAATTCGACGACGCTGGTCCGCACGAACATACTCCCATCCGAGATCTTGGCAAGAATATTTAAGTTTTCCAAGACCTATTGCATACTTAACAAGCGCGGCTCAAAATCAGATGCTTTTGCTAGAGTTTGCGTGCACTGGCGACGGACCGCCATAGCCATGGCAGACCTATGGACTCACATTGACATTGGGAAAACTATCTCGGATAGTCAAATCAAGCTACTACTTGACTGGTCAAAGGGCAGTCCTATACACGTGCATGCACTCGAACCGGAGCACACAAGTTCATACGACGACGATGAAACATACAAACACGTCGCTCAGAAAATGATGAAGCCGCTCCAACCTCACCTACATCGCCTTCATATCCTCAGCATTGACGGCACGAACAACGGACAATTTATCTCCGCCATATTAAACCTCTGGTCTAGTTATGGCTATGTTGGTACTCCTGTGTCTCTGCTAGCAGAGGGACCAGAGCGCGCTGCCGGGGCGCTAACCATTATTCGCAATCAAGGCGAAACATACGAAAACCTAGAGAGGATGCTACTAGCCGTTAGCAATCTCCACCTAGATAGCGCTAGATTTGACTGGACTAGCAGCGCGTATCGCGGCCTTGTTGAACTTCGACTCAGCCTTTTCCCTATTGCCCATATATCTCCCCAACAGCTTTCGAGCATTTTGTCCTCATGCCCCACCCTTCATACTCTCAAATTAGAGTATCTCGCAGTGAGCGATGCCAAGCCCTGGATGCACCCAGCCCCAATCATGATGGAGTGCTTAGAGGTTTTGACGCTAACTAGTATGGGAGCAAGCAGTGTGGGCTGGGTTCTCTCTTTGATGGCTCTACCTGAATTTCGCACAGAGCTCGGCATCTCTCTCAACCCTGGTAGTGAAATGGATGAGCGGCTTGCTGGATTTTTGGCCCGTTCTAAGCTCGCTACGTTGCACTGTTATTGCTTCCCTGGTTTCTCAAGACATACTAGCTGGAAGTACTTGCTCAAGCATCTCCCTCGCTCCCACACACTAGTACTAAATAATTTTCCTCTGACACCGAAAACTTGGTTGGGCGCACCCATCAATCTATCAGAATTTCTACCTCTCTTTCACAGTATCGTTTTCGTAAGATGTCAACTGGAGCTTGAGGTTCTGAAACGGTTTGTCGTCTTGCTTAAGCCCCAAGAGCTACGCTTGAAGCGGTGTTCATCGTCTAACGCGAGCCAGGGCATGGAAGATATCCGCACATCGCTACTGAGGATATATCCCGAGCTTCGGTGCTCAATTTCAGGTACCGACTCGACCAAGAAACTTGGTTGTCGCACGAGTTGACGATCTTGCCTGTTCGTTCGCTCTAACCTGTTTTGTATATTCCTACCTTCACAAATCTGGGCGTCACAACCGGTGGACCTGAAGTACGTAGTCTCCGGAGCTTTACAGATTTCTGTAGGTGTAACGTTTTCAATAACAATGCTATCTCCTCGGCTTTTACACATATAATCTGTACTCGATTAGCACGTAAATTGATACACTCCTTGCTGTTATCATCCTTTTAGGATGTAATAATTGTTTGTGTATGTTCTCATCTTTATCTTGCCCGTAGCCTAGTGCATAATAAAACCCTAGTTTCAACATCTTCTCAGTTGTATCTGAACCTAGTGCCGAACTTGATGCGAAGTCTGGGCCAACAACGCACTTACATAGTGCGATTTAATCATTAAGTAAACAGGCATTTTCGACTCGGAACTATTCAAGCCACGGTAGCTGCTTATAGGCAACGACGGATTCTCCCATTAAATCAACTATTTCACCCTCGGTGTTTGCCATTATTGCGTGGCTAGCCGCCGCCGTCGGCTGATAACCACGGGTCTTGGGTGGCGTATTTGCACATCAGAAGTGAGGGCCAGGTTTAAATGCATGGATGAATGGCATAAAATAGTATTAGAAACGAATAGCAGGCTACATGCGACAAAGTTGTCAACACCTTGTATCATCGTAACTATGATCGGTGAGCCTGTTTGAATGTTTGAAACTCCCGCAGCGTGGCAAGGTAACCGTTGAGAAATTCAGCACGCTCACACGCAAGCTTCTTTGTGGGCCCGTTTCCCGGGTCATTCGGCCAAGCAACACAGGTTATGTCGGGGAAGATATCAAGCAGCGCACTATAGATATATTAGAAACGCAGAGAGGGCTTTTCTGAATAACCTACCGTGCAATTTGGTCGATGTCTTTGAAGCTCGAGCATATTATGCTGCTTGGACTTGCTTCTAAAACTGTCAAATGAGAGGTTGTTTTGCAATATTCGAGTGTGGGTTTGCAAAGATCCAAGCTGAGTTCAAGCTGATGGAGGTTCGGCAACTGCGCGAAGCGAGAAATTATCTCCAACGAGGCGGGCTGACAAGGCATCCTCAGAGAAGTCACGGATGGCCACACCGATGCCAAGTCAAGCGATAGGGCCTGGGCATCGAGACGTATTTCACCCAGATGTAGACTCTTTATGGGCAGTTGCTGAAGTATTCCTAACATGGGTTCGTCTATATGATACCAATACTCTGTATTGCGGCCAAGATTCGCATCGATTCTAAGGTCCGTGAGTTTTGGCGCATTTAGGAGGAGGGGGAAGAATCTCTCCATAAGCCAGAACTCCTCCCCAATCTCGTAGAGTTCTAACATACCCAAGCATACACGGAGAGAAGTCAGGCTTTTAACCATCTGAGTAATCTCCATGACGTTCGCGGATTCAAAGCAGTCAGCATCATGCAAATATAAATAGCGTAGCATGGGGAACAAGTCCTCGTTTATTGTGGGGTACTTGCGGCCTGCACTGTCGGCACCACAAGCAGTAATGCTTTCGAGATACGGTAATCGACCCAGTGTTTGGATTCCAAGTGGCTGAAACCAGGCATATGTACAGGAGAGGTGCCGAAGACATGTAAGCGTTGCTGCGTGCTCGTAGAAAAATTTATCTCCAGATAGAAAAGCAAGTAGGCCACTCTCTGCGTCATCTGGATGGTCGCCCTTCGCGGCGTCAGGAAACAAGCTAAGTCTTTCGATTTTAGGACTGCGCGCTCCGAGAGATTTCATGATAAATGAAGCTGCAGGATACGAGACGGTTGGGACATTTGATAGATTACTCGTCGCTATCGTCAGATTTACGAGGGAAGGGCAGGAGAAAGCACCAATCCACATAGGCTGATCAGGTCCACTGGATTTGGAGAACGAAGTGATAGTAACTGTGTGCAGGTTTGGCAGCAAAGCTTGCCGTTGAGCGCGAGCAACCAAGACCTTCCATCCAGCGACTTCAATCATTTCGCCCTTCGAGCCACAAATATCCAACGATTTGACGTGCGATGCGTAGAAATCGAAACGCACGAAAGGATCGCTTATCCAGAAACAATCTGTAAGAAACTGATGCGTGTCTTCTCAATAGATTGTATGCTGTAACTTAGCGCAACGACAACTCACAATCTGCGAGAGAGGTGGTCTTGAAGAACGAGACTGTGACTCATAGGCAGCGTTCAAGAGCAGTAAAAGGTGTTTGGCACCATCGACATGCTCCCATACAAACGGGACGGCGATATTGTAGAGCAGTTTGCATGTGCGAAGCATTCGAGCACAGTCCTGTCTCGCGCTATTACGAGTGATAATAATGGCGAGTTCAGGAGTAGAGAGAACCTGGTGCGACTTTGGTATTAGATTAAAGCTCTGAGAGAATGCCAGAGAACCGGACTTCTCCATGTCTGCAAAGGCGCTAGCACAGAACAATATGGTACGAGCTGGGCTGGAGATGTTAGTCACGTGGTGTAGGTCCAACTCCGTGGTCAGCTGAGGCGCTGGGACGAAAACAAGCGCCGTGCCAAGATCGAAGATCCTCGAACCAAATTCCATCCTCTGGACCGTTGAAGAGCGCGAGTAGGTGAACAATGAGGATAGAGGGACTTGTGATTAAAGGTATGAAATACGGAGCCTCGAAAGTTGCAGACGCCTCAAGTTATGTGATTATATGCAGATGCAAATGCGCTCACCTACCTGGTGCTAGGGTACGTCTCATCTGTGGTCGATATTGGGCAAAGGCTGGTATAGGAAGTACTTAAAAGCGACCCTATTAATTGTCTACCGCTCCCCACCCGGAAGCCACCACTCGTTATCTCTCAAGTCCTGCAGTTACCGTATTAGACTTTTGCTTTTCAAACGGATACAAAACTAGGCATGTGGTTTGGGGACTAGCAGTAGTGTGAATCCAAAATCCGGTCGATTTCAGCCAGTAGTATTTATATAAGATATGACATCTAGCACTTTTGATTCTTAGTTCCTAAGTTCCGACGCTCGAGGATAGTCAACATATCCTTCTGCGCCGCGTGTATAAAAAGTAGGACGGTTCCACTGATTCAGTGGAATCCCTTTTATCAGCCGTTCTGGCAGGTCAGGCTGGAGCACAAAAGAGTTAGATATAGCTAGCATGACCGAAGAGGGGAAGGAACTTACATTAGCAAGAAAATATCTTCCAAACACAATCCCGGCGTTTGTAAACTTGTCGGCGGCCTCCTGCGCCGACTCGGGATTGTATCCTCCGGCGCTCAGGAACGTACGGTCGCCCCAGATTTCGCGCGCAAAGTCGTTCGAGTCAGGGTGCTACAACCGGGACGTTAAGTAACTTAATATGGCGCTGTATGCTGTTCAGCTCACCTGAGCGGACCCAGTATCGTGCGCGGGATCTGCTTCCCGGTCGCCTGAAATAATCGGTTCAACAAAGTGTACGTATGCAAGATCCGTGTGTCGTTTAGCGAGCTCTTGCAGAACGTATGAGAACGTCGGGACTGGGTCTTCCATACGCATGGCTACTCGTCGATAGCACTCGTATTAGTTGATACATCCTAAAGCTCAAGTAACGGGCGAGTTGCATACCTTGAAATCGCCCCCACGGAGAAAACCGGATTCCGGTTTTCTTGGCGCCAACAGCAGCCGTCACAGCGTCGGTAACTTCAAGAACAAATCGAGCACGATTCTCGATAGAGCCGCCGTACTCATCCGTGCGCTTGTTACAATTATCCTGAAGGAACTGGTCCAAGAGATATCCACTATAGAACAAGGGCCGTCAGTCGTGTAGCCCAACAACTTATCCAGAGACACAAATAACATACTTGGCAGAATGAATTTCTACTCCATCGAATCCAGCTCCAAAAACTGCGTTCTTGGCAGCTTGAACGTACAACCCAGTGTATCGCTTGATATCCTCCTTCGAAAGCTCCTTTGGTGCTGGGTTATCGTCGAGTGGAGTTGGAGAAGAAGACACGTATGGGAGTCCCTCGCGTTCTAGGACTTTGGGATCGGCGGCACGACCGAGCGCCCAGAGTTGCAGAAAGATGTAGGATCCACTGGCGTGTACCGCATCAGTCACCTACGAAATGATGTCATGATTAATAACATATCACATCATGTTTGACTACGCATATATACACTCACTCGCTTCCAAGCCGCGATCTGAGCATCGCTCCAGATTCCAGGGATATTATCGTATCCCCCCGCCTCGGCAGCGATAAACGTAGCTTCAGTGATTAACATCGTGCCAGGAAACTCGGCGCGTTGGCCGTAATATTGGACTGCGAGGTCACCATGAACGTGATTATCGTCTGCTCGAAAGCGAGTGAGAGGGGCCATGACGACTCGGTGTTGAAGGGTGTAGTCTCCAACTTGAAGAGGGGTAAAGAGTCTAGGAGTTGAAGCCGTTGTCATGATGGAGACGATTTCGGAAAGTATTAGGATGGGATCCTGGAGAGGTGAGGGAGTTGAGAGAGGGTAGGCTTGAGGTCAAGTTTAAATACCCAGAGCCAAGTGGAGGTCCACCAACCTAATCTCCGGGGCTCGATAAGCACCAAACAACGTGCTGAGCAACCCACTTTACTAATGAGAAACGGTTATATCCAAAAGCCGGGAGTTCGGAAATCCAACACCCGGCGCCAAACGGATGACAAAGTCATCCTCCAAAAAAAGCAATCATTACTTCTATTTCCGGGTACCGGACAAACAATTGATCCAAATCGAAATTGTACACCATGATATATTTTTCACGCCACAAGTAATCAAAACAATCACATGTTAACAAAAAAGAAAGAAAGAGAGCGTACGAAATGGTATATAAGTTTTTTCACGAATAAGTTACATCTCCCCCCTGCTAAACCCCTTGCTCTCGTCTAAAATTCTTCTTCCTCTTTTACACCCACCGCGTTCGCACTCCATAACATCCCGGGTAAGCGTCCCCCGCCTCCGCCGACCCACGCATCCAAACTCGGCCGCGGTCGGAAACTCTGTCGCCGCGCTGCGAGGACCTCTGCGACCTGTTTTGGTACTGGCGTCTTATCCCCTCCATCCCCATTCGTCTTCGCCGCTGCAGAAGGAAGAGGTGGTGGTGGTGCTCCACCTATCCGTCGACCAGGTCTACCCAATCCAAGACCCATAACCACGAAATCGTTCGAGGCTTTAGTCGGGGACTTGGGTGGTGCCGGTGGAGGTACCACATTTCGTTTTATTCCCGTTCCCGTCGCACCAGCACCAGCACGAACCGAATCGACTCGAGGATTCTTCGAAACAGCCAACGGCGTGGCTTTGACAGGACCTGACACCGTGCGTTGTTTCTCCGGACCAGACCCAGACACGACTCGCGGTCTCTCCCCCGACACAGTCCGTTGCTTTTTCGGAGGTGGATCTTGACTCGGGGCACGAGTTGAAGCTTGTCGGGATGGTGCACGTTGTTGGTTTACCGCTGGCGCTTGGGTAGGCGTAATCGCTCTGCCACGCTATAAATAAATTGGGTTAAGATCCAGGAGGGCAAGTATTGCATATAAAACGTACTTTGCGGTTCTCCTTGTTGATCTGCTCAGCCTCGAGCACCTCCCGTATCGTATCCAGGAACCTAACGCCCTCGACCGTAAACGGCCGCCCCCGCTCTTCTTCCCAAGCCGCCAGTTCTTTCAGTAACTCTTGTTCCAGCTACACGCCAAAAATACTCTATCAACAATCAACTTCACAGCTCTGAAACCGGTTACTCACTTTGGGCTTTTCCCTCTGCACCCTCTTCCGCATCTTCTCCTCCCTCAACAATCGTCCAGGATCACCCCTCACCCCTCTACCCGTCAACCGACTCTGGTCCGCAGCGGCTGCCGCCAACGCCCGCTGCTCGCCAACGATAGCTTCCCACTTTTGAGCCTTGGCGAGCAAAGCATGTTTTGACGAGAGTTCAGAACGGAGACGGCTAGCTTCATCTTCGTGTCGAGTGAGAAGGTCTTCAGAGGGTTCGTCTAGAAATGAAATGTGAGTTTGAGCAGGGGTGATCACTGATATATGAAGTACGAACCATCCCAGAAGCATGCAAACTCGGCCCTTTCCTCGTCACTCATCATTAGCGCATCCCATAATTGCGTGAGCTCGCTCCGGACGTGAGCGATAAACGTGACCATTTGTTGGCCCTTCAATGCTTTAGTTCGGGCTAGCTCGGCCTCGTACTGATATCACAACTGGTTAGTATTAAAACAAGGCAAAGACGGATAGACTCACAGCTAATACAGAGCTCTCAGAACATCCCTGGTTCGCATCTATAAACTCTTCTACCTCCTCGGGCGAAACACCAAGCCTCGTCCATAGTGGAGCAAGTTGGTTATACAACTCTTGTATTCTCTGTTCCCGAGATGTTTGCTCTGCTTCGAGCTGTCAACGGCCAGGGTTAGACAACGCATATACAACATAATCAAAGACCACCTACCGCGGATACCAGCTCCGTTGCCCAAGAAATGATCGATACCTTCGGTACCACACCCTCTACAGCCCTCATCGCAGCCTTCATCCCATCGTCCGCATCACCTTCACCAATCTTCTCGCCATTCGCTTCCATCTCCGCCTCCGCTTCGCCAAGCCCTCTCAAAAACTTTACGAAAACCTGATCACCTTCGTCTCCGTTCTCCCAACCGTCCTCCTCTGATGGTAGGGCCATTCCCATTTCGAGCATGAGCCATGACGCATGCAAGAGCGTGCGTGCAAGTTGAGATCGTCGTTCAGACAGCGCCAGTTTTGCACGTTGGAGTTCGCGATCGATTCGAGCAAAGTGTGCGGGTGAGACATCGAGTGGCGGCAAGTCCGGCCTAGGAAGTGGAAGGGGGATAGGGAGTGTGGATCCTGATGGTACAGGGGGTGTGTCCGCAGGGGAGAGAGATCTAGGAAGAACAGAAGATGTCGAGGCAGCGACTGATCCAGGTACAGGTCCAAGCGCCGAGAGTGTAAGGTCGGGATGACGACCGAAAGAGCTGACAGAAAGGAGGGAAGATCGTGTGGATACTGCGCCGGTAGAAGTCGATGCAACCGGCTGGTCTTGGTTTTCTGACGAAGACGGTTCAGCAGGCGGTGGGAGCAGGTCGGGTGGAAAAAAGTCGTGCCCAACCGCTTCGGCTAACGCTCGTAGCCGCGTATGGAGTGTAGATAATTGTTCTAATTTCGTCGCGTGAACTCGAATGATAAGCTGGAGGTTTTTCTGAAGGAGTTCATATCGCTTTGGATAGTTCTATACAAGTCTAGTCGATTAGCTAGCTGTGATACAATAACTGAGACATTCCACCAACCTGCTCTTTGGTTAACTCTGCCACAGGCTTGATCCCCTTGATCGTCCCAATGATCGTCGGCCCTCCTACAGCAGTCGCATACTGCTTGCACTTCTTCTCCACCTCCTCGCATCTATCCGCCCACGCCGCCACATCTTTCCGTCTCCGTTCCACCCTCGCCTCGACAGCATCAGCCAAAACCGTCCTAAGCTCCTCGAGCTCTGTCGCTAGCGCCGTAGGCGGTAATCCTAGCTGGGCATGTAGTTGAGGTAAAAGAGCGGTATGAAATGCCAAGTGTTCGTGCAGAGATGCGAGCAGCGTCTCGGCGGTTAAGCTCATCGTCATGGTCGTCAATCGGGTCTTCAACAGCTGGCCACGTGAGGACGCGGTAGCACGTGATCGTGTATCCAAGGCACTGCCACGAGATAAACTTGGACCCACGCGGATCGAGAAGGCGGATGAGTCCGCGTGGATTGTCCAGTCAACTGCTATGTAATAGCCGAAGCGGGGGAGGCAAGGGACATATCAGAATGACCCGCCAAGAGCTGTGTAGGACAGCATACACGCTGGGATACAGCTTGCCATCAGGAAGGGTCGTGTTCCCACATGGGTACGGCTATTATGAGCTCAATCCGTCCTACCGGGGTGGTTGGATAACACAAATTCTTTCACAGGCTACGTTTGATGTTGCGTCACAGCCATCTTATATACCTCTCGTTTCGGCTGGCTGTGTTTCTGACCTTGCCGTCGTATTGAGCTCGCATGCCATAAAACCGCATGAATTCAGTTCGATAATACCATCGTCCTGTTCCCCTACATCGAGCTCTATATTGCCTACTCACCATGGACGCAAAGTCTAGCCAAGTGACGAGTCAACCTGAACCCACCGGGGAGATGACTACCAGTAAGCGGTTCTCAATACAGCCATGCTAGCACTAAACCTAACCACCTATTTCAGCTCCCGCCGATAAAAATACTCAAGGCAATAACGCTGAGCAAACCGTTGATCCAGACAATGACAAAAAAAGCCCTAAAGTAAGTGGTCGTCACTATTTTAGCGGCCCCGATAGTGAACCATCTGACTCTCAATCGATTGCAGAACAGAGCCAAAAAATGCTGCGGTCGTGTCTATGTCCCTCCTCAAGCTTGCGATGGTCTTTGCACGATATGTTGCGGCGGACTTCTCTGCTTGTGCGGGGGACTCGGGGGGTAGATCTAAAGTGGATAACTTGAAGTATATGCGTAACCCCTCCCCGGACTCATATGTCAATCTGCCCATATGCACTTTGGCGATAATTTTGTTGTACTATATGCGACTAAGCCTACACCTATAGCTGAATCTAAAATTTATACACGAGCGTATACGCGCATTATTCCAGCGAGCGTGGCACCGGACTGCGTTGTAGATGCATAACTTTGAGCAATTTAGGTCACGGTCCGGGGGGCAGTAGCAATCCAGTTTATAGATGACATCACGAGCCTAGATAAGCCGTAGTCCATCAAAGGAAGTGCACCCTTCGAATGACGCACAATACGTAAATTTTTTCATTTTGGATAGAAATGCACTAGTTTCTTTCTGTACTCTTGCCTCCGGAGTGGCAAACTCGGCATATGGTGTCTCACTTATCACTTCAGTAGAGCGCGGCTCTTCGCGATACTTACAGTATATAACCATTTGCTCGCCATAATGTTAGCCGTGCTCGATAAGTCGCACTGCAAGTGAATTGACGATACTGCGCTATGCAGGGATATCATCCCCCACTACGAATCATCGGATTCAATGTGTGCCTCGAATCTGCTACTGTTTTTTTTGAAAAAAAAAAAATTCTGTTGGGGGAAAGAGTAGTGCACAAGATGAGGTTATAAGCACTCTCTATAATACCAAGACAATATCGATATTTGTTGACGTCAGCAGAGAGGATGGACTTAGCCCATTATCATCCCGTGCCAAATCGCAGAATGAGCGCTACGCCTCCAGTCCAAGTATACAGACCATAAGATACACAACCTCTTCAGACGAATACAGATTTATCTATTTTGTGATGCACGAGGTCGAGAGCGTCGCGACCACACGACTGCGATGAACAAGAGACGATGGTCGGGGGGAGAAATCCCCCAGAACCGGATGCATATACGCGAGCTATATACAGACGGAAACTACACGTGATCAACTCCTATCCTGCGGCTCCGCCGCCCAGCATTTGGTACTTACATGCAAAGGTTCTACTATCTTCGAAACGTCGGGATAGAGTGATTATAGAATTTGGATCATAACTAGTCACAAGGTGCGAGGTTGGATTTGGGAAATTACGTAAAAGAGGATAGCCACCGGGCGTCTTTTGGGATACACCATCTCCTTTCTTCCTCAACCACCTCAACACAATATGCGAGCATTCGCTGAAGAGCCTTGGAAACACCACCAGAAAATTATTCTGGGAATTGATATTGGCACTACGCAAAGCGCAGTTTCGTTTGCGTATCTTTATCCTGGTACTTATGATGTCTAGGTAGGAGTACCTGAGCAGTTAACAAACACGCATTGATAGAGGGCCCTCAATCACTTTATCGAGTCGCCAGTTGGCCTGGTCAAGAATCCCAGAAGGGCGAGAGTAAAATCCCAACACTTGTCTATTATGATAGTAACAGCAAGGTAGGGCGGCGTGCATTCGGTAAACTTCTGTCTGAGCGGCGTTTCTAGGCCGTGTCCTTTGGCGCGGAAGCGGCGAAAATAACCACCGCCGAAGCGGAAGACGAAGGCTGGAAGCTCGCACGACATTTCAAACTGCACCTCCACCCCGTAGCCATGCAACAAAAATACAACCTAAAGGTTCAACGTTAGTCGCATACAGTGGTTCCAATATCTGAGGTTTAACGGAGAGGTCAATTACAGCGCTACCTGACGGCATCCCACTTGAGAGAATCTATGCCGACTTTATGACTTATCTTGTGAAACATACACAAGCATATTTCGAATCTCGAGTACTAGACGGTCCCAAGATTTGGAAGGAGCTTCGTGATGATATGACTATTGTCCTTGCTCACCCGAACGGATGGACTATCAGGGAGAAGAACTTTCTTCGTAAGGCGGCGATTGCGGCCAAATACACTACCGAGGACAAGGCACACGCGCAAATCCACTTCGTCAGCGAGGCCGAAGCGTCGATGCATTTCTGCATGTTCCATTCTGATATCCATCGTGGGCTTGAGGTAAGGCTTTCTCGAAATTTCAAAACAACCCACATGCTCAACCTGACATAGCCGGGCACTAGCCTCGTTGTTTGCGATGCTGGGGGTTCGACAATAGACACAACCGCGTATCGTGTAAAGAACACCTCACCAGTGCTTGAGCTGGAAGAAGTGAAGGCCTCAGCATGTGAGTCAAAGAGTAAATCTTTAACTGGATCGCAGTGATGGTTCCGTCGCAGGTGTTCAGGCCGGCGGTGTATTTGTTGACCTGGAGTGTGAGAAGCACCTGAAGGGCATTTTGGATAAAATTGAACTTGGCCAAGAAGAACGCAATGACTACATTCAAAACGGCGTTAACGATTTCGAAACGTTTACGAAACGGTCGTTTGGATTGAAAGGTCCAGACGACGCTCTCCCGTTGGAATATCGCGTCAATATGCAATCTCGCCTACAACGGCCAGAATACAAAATTAGACGTGGGGTTATTACATTGGCGAGGCGAGTTTCATACGGCGGTATATGTTTGTTCCGTGCTTACAGCTGAGCATTCAGCGAAACGGTTCGGGGCTTCTTTGATCGTTGTGTGGCGGAAACTGCTGGGTGCATTCGGCAGCAAATGTCGGGGTTTAATCCTAAGGTAAATTTTACTGTCCGTGTAGTTAAAATACTTCGTTTACAAACTAACTCCACGATATAGCATGTGCTCCTCGTTGGCGGATTTGGCGATAGTTCCCACTTGTTTAATAGCGTTGGGTGCTCTGTGACAATTGCTAACGATTCAACGTGCGTTCTTGTCATCACGGACAACCTCCCATGCACTAATGATGCGTAATAGCTCAAAGGCCGTGGCCGATGGCTCTGTAATCTGGTCGGCGAAACTTAGTGTGGTTAAGCGAGCGACTCGTACACCATACGGTACCAATATCTCGACTCACTACAACCCGCAGAGTCCTGAGCACGCAGATCGTACTGTGGTCAGGTGGGCAAACGGAATGGATTGCGTCGAGAGATACTGGTCGCAGATTGTGGGAAAGGTACGCACAATTGTGTTCGTCAAAATATACGGATTTGAGCAACTCAGGGTGGTTTAGGGCGTTGTGATAGATGCTGCTGAGACGATTCGTCGCCCGTATAGGAGAGTGTATAAGAATCCCAATCCTTGTTTGGATAGATTTGCACTACGTCTACTTAGTTGGACCAATGACGGCGAACTGCCCAACGAGTGGATGTGCGATAAGCACGGCAAGTATAAATTGCTTCCACTGTACGCAATTTTTTTCTAATTGCGATTTTTGATAGATAATTTGAATAAAGGTTACGAGATTATCTGTGATGTTGAGGCAGATCTCAGTGGATTGGGTGGGGCGCTCGAGAAGAAATCTGGGCCTGACGGCGACTACTACGAACTTAACCATAATGTAGCATTTCAGTTTGGTGGTACCGAACTGACAGCTTTTATAGAATGGGAGCAAGATGTAAGCCCTCAACACACCAATTTGCTATCATTCGCTGACTACGTTCGTGATGCTAGGGAAAAACTCACACAGGGCCAGCTTCAGTACTTCCAAGCGCGTTGGTCATTGTTTAGAAATAGGTCGTCACTTTCCCATGCTATCTCGCATTTCTGAGCTGCCCGTTTACAATGGCACATTTGAACGGGAATAGCGAAGTGCCATCGCTATCTATTATAGTTGCTATCGCTGTGTGGAACGGGCTAAGCGTTGCCTTTGATCATGAGTCGACTACCTTGAAAATAGCCAAGCTGCTGCTATGCCATATTAAGCTCGGTATGCAACGATCATCAGTGCACCTCATTCGGTGCACTTAACAAAAGGCTTGGAGTCTGCCATTCCACTGTATATCTTAGACCCACTGCGTGTTGCTAAGGGAGCCGAATGGCAGTAGTGACGCGCAATAGGAGCATTAGCATGGCCGCCATTCCAAACCTATTCCTTCAAGCTCAGCATTAATTATTACTGCAGCTGGCAACGCTCCGGATAGTGAATACCTCGGGAAACTAGCTATAGTTTGAGCTTGCAGGCACCGGTGATTTAGCCTGGATAAGCATCTTGCACGAGTTCAGTGTAATGAGTACCTCTTAACATCGCATCGACAGTGATTCTTGTCACTCTTTAAAGGCACGAGAGGGTTATTTACGCAAACTCGCTATCTACAGAGGACGATATTCGCCTTATAGGGCGCATATATTCGCGTGCCTTAATCAATTGGCAATTACGATCACACCGCCAAGGGTGGCGCTAGAGGTCTAAATATTACTAAAGCCTTAGTCTTGGCGGCTTGTGAAGGCAAAAGGAGCAATCTTGGTTGCAGCGACCGATTCCGAAGAAATGGGGGTTATTTGGGTTTACTCGGCACACACCAACCCTAATACGGCGGCCCTCTCCAGGTACACCTCACTTCCACCTCCACACTGAACTTGCGAGGATGATCGAGTACGAGTGTTTTCTTTCAGGCATTCAGCTCGTTGAACGCTCATATGCTACCCCTCCGGGACCTGCCTCATCGTCTGTAACGAGATCTGTGCCGGTGCGAATACCAGCGGCCCCAAACGGTACATCCTTGTACATCCTGCAAGCGGCGACTTATAGTAATATCGTACTAGCCTCTCCAAATACCCTCACCTATAATCAATCCTGCGTCAAGTGTTGCTAACCCCAAACCTGTTAGGCGGCGGAGCCGCCAGATAGGGGCAGATCACGTGTGTTTCCGGTTGTATATAGAGCGTGTATATGCATCCGGTTCTGGGGATTTCTCCCCCCGACCATCGTCTCTAGTTCGTTGCAGTCGCGTGGTCGCGACGCTCTCGACCTCGCGCATCAAAACCTTTCACCCAAATCCTGCCTCTTTGCACCCCCACCTGCTGCGGCATACGCCCACTCAATTGCTCCGACTGCCGACTCCAGGTTCCCAGCCCCGGTATGAACTGGCCGATCTTCACAAACGGAAACATTGCGTGGAAGCCCGCCCACGCAGCCGTTTTACCCACTATGAACGTAGAGCGTGTGTTGAGTTCAGGTGTGGGTCCGAGTGGGGTGGCGCCCTGAGGATGAGCACTCGCCTAGGTAAGACTTTCACATTGATACCTATCTTTATTTGTACTAGCTTTCTGCTTGTCTTATAACACTACGTTATCTCATTTCACTCTGCACACAGAATATGTAAGCTGGTTCAGATTATCTCAGTGACGCATCGAACTTGGAGCCACCTATTTGCGAAAGCTATACACAAGGATAGTGTTACTTCAAGCAGTACGTCGGGAGTGCATGGAATAAGAGAAAGGTATGGTGAAAGTAACGATTATATCATTGGGTCGGGTTAGCTACTGGGTTGAAGTATACAACTTCACCACAAACGCCGTCTGGATTGATTGTGTGCTAGTCGAAGTTCGCTAAGAGCGCTAAATTTGATAGACGCAAGGGTCTCCGAACCTCCACATTGCATCCATAGCTTGTGATATACAGATTATTGTGAAGGTAGTGTAGAATGTTCTTGGACATATTACGAAGAAGTTAGAGCGAAAGAACAAGCACTTAATCGAGTAGCACCGAGGTCGCGCGACACTCGAAAACTATTCGAACATCACCCGAAAAGCGTGTCGCTTCGTCGAGTCGACGTCTGAGACTGAACACCGAAGCTCGGGGCACACCTCCAAGAACGACGTTCGGATATCTTCCATGTTCCGATGCGCGCCGTATGGTAGACACATTTCAAGGCGTAAGCCCTGGATTCCAAACGAGACAACAAGATTCTTCCAAGACTCGAAATCCAACCTGGATTTCAGAAAAATGACGCTGCACAAAGTAGTTTGTAACCTTGATAGAGAGAACGGTATGCTCGATTGGATTTCTGGCGCATCAACTAGAAAGAAACTATCTAAGACTAGTTTACGAAAGTGAGGAAGGTGTTGGAATGGTAAGTATGCCCAATCATGCGGCAAGTGACTGGAGGAACCACAGTAGTACAGAGTAGCGAGCCTGGAACGAGTGAAAAAATCCACGAGCCGGTTGTCTATTGAACCAATAGGGGTGGTTTTGATGCCTTGTTCCGTATGAAAATCGGGCAGAGCAACCAAAGAGAGCACTAAGCCTGTACTCCCTATTTCCATGCCAGTGAGGTTTATATTTTTCAAGTGCCCCATTGCAATTGGGTCAGGTTGTGTCCAGTTTTCGACGTGATTTACCCTGAGTTTAGCCAATTTGAGGGTATGAAGGCCGGGGCATGAGGATAGAATGTTGAAAAGTTGCGGCATAGATATGCGGACATGACGGCAAAAGCTGAGCCGAAGATCAATGAGGCCACGATATGCGCTGCTGGCCCAATCGAATTTGACGCAATCCAGGTGGACGGAATTAAAAGCTAGTAGTAAATTCTCCCGGTTGTAGGGTGGTCCTTCCTCAACAGGAACGAGTAGTACTCGCTTAGAGTATGGGCGCACTACCGACAGAGACACAGGAGCACCTACGTCATCAAGTGCGGACCACTCGTTGAGTATGGTAGGGATGATCTCTCCGTCCGCACTATGAACCACAATCTTGAGTGTGCGAAGACGATGGATATGAGGCTCGAGCTGTGTCATAACTTCCTCCGCGATGCGCTCGCATATATAGGCGTAAGAGTCTTCATCAGTGTCTGAGGTTTCTCTCGATTCGATTACATGCACATGTATAGGGGTATCCTGTGATCGGTCGAGCAAAAGCTTGGTTAGATCATATGGGGTAGTTGGGCCAATGTCAACGTGGGTCCACAAATTTGTCGCAGCCAATGCGACCTGTCGCCAGTACACACAAACGCTAGTAAAGCTATCTGGCCTCCAATAACCGTCGTCGATGCAGTAAATATAGGTCTTTGAGAATGCAAATATTCTAGCCAGGATCTCGGATGGGAGTGCGTTAACGCGAGTCAACCTCGCGGAGTAGTTCCTTGTAGCAGCAAGCAAAGCACGCCCACCGCGCAGAATACCCTCCTCCAAGGCTAGTGACTCGAGCTCGGAGTCGATCGCAGCAAGCACCTCTTCGACTGCAAATCGTGCGGCTGGTTGGAACACAGGATTTGCGCAGGTAGTATGCAAGTTGGCACAGGCGGAGAGGTACGACTGTATCGTAGCAGCTAGGAGACTGCGTGCAGACTTCCATTCGGCAAAAGCTGACTCGACGGCGGGTTGTATTCCTGCTGGCAAGGAAAAGATGCCTGCACTCGAGGTAGGCCCATACGGCTATAGAATGGATGATAGTAAACCGTGACTTATATAGAAGGGTAGCTGTGACACACTATGAAGGCTTACCGCCGACATCTGATCCAAATCTATTGAGATCGACTCACTGAACGAATTGTCGCGTTGGGGCTCGAACAGAGGTCACCCGCGATCAAGTGTGCTGTGTTCTGCATCCGTAGCTCCGTGTCGGGTGGGAGATGTGCTTGGGTGAGCTCACACTGGCTCCCACTCCTAGCAGAACTCCAGTTGTGCATACATCAATGCGTAACAGCTAGATAACGTCGCGCTATCTAGTCCGTTCGGTGCCGATCAATTTGTCTCATAGATCCTTGGTGGGCTGATACTAACTCTATATTCTATACGGGAAGATCACACTTTTAGAATAGGGTCCAAGACTGGGATGTTAGGGAGCGTAGGGACTAGCAAAGCGGTAATTTATTGGAAGGATGTATGCAAGCTTGTGAACACGAGGCGCGATGTTTTCTAGGCCTGTGTAACCTCTTCTTCTGCTCTTTTTCTGTTCTACGCAGATCAAAGGCTCAAAAGACGACCCACGTTGCTCAAAAAATAACAAGAATTCGCTGTTGGTTAGATGATACATAAGGGGTATTCAGAGTGCGTATTCTCGCCCAATTCTGAGACCAATTCTAGTGCCAATTCTCGTCTGTGATTGGCTGACCCGAGGATTGGACAAGAATTGAACGAGAATCGGACGAGAATTGGCACGAGAATCGGACGAGAATTGGCACGAGAATTGACCCAGAATTGCAGCTCTGAATGCCCCTGTGGCCATAACCAGTCCTAATCATCTGACTCGTCCAAAATGCGGTTGGGCGCCCTATGTAACGCGTTGCACACAATGAATTACTAGGGTTAAAGGACAAATGTAGGCAAGTAAACAAGGCGCACGGCCGGTTACGGGTACACCAATTATAAAAAGTTCTTGGAACAGTATCCGTTGTAAAATGAACGCGGGGAAACCGTGACGTCCCTGTGGCTCTCCTGTCACGTGGTCGGTGGTTGTGACCTCGTGTCGGAACACTCAAAGGCGAAATCGAGATTACATGGACTTGCCTCGAGGAGAACGGCGATTCAACACACGTTTAACCACGAAAATCCTCTGTCTCGTTCCGCTTTCTCAACATCTTCTTGACGTTTTGCCAATTGTCTGAGGGGGGGATAGTAACTTACAAAGCAGGGTAGCCACCTGGCGCCTTTTTGGACAGCATCATCATCTTTCTCCCATAACTATCTCAACTCAACATGCGAGCTTTTACCGAAGAGCCTTGGAGTGATCCACAGAAGATTATTATAGGAATTGATATTGGCGCTACGCACAGTGCTGTTTCGTTTGCGTTTCTCTATCCAAGTATGATGTGCGGATGTGAAGTACTCGGTTGACAAACACATGTTTGTAGGCGGTCCTCAGTCTCTTTATCGAGTCGCCAACTGGCCTGGTCAGGATTCTCAAAAGGGCGAATGCAAAATACCAACAATCATTTACTATGATAGGAATGGCAAGGTAAGTTAGAGTAGTGAGGCGTTGGGCTAAGACTCCTGTCTGAAGGGTGTCCGCAGGCCGTGTCATTTGGTGCTGAAGCAGCGAGAATAACTGCTGCTGAGGCCGAGGAGCAAGATTGGAGGCTCGCGCGACACTTCAAACTGCACCTTCACCCCAAAACAATGCGGCAAAAATATGATTTAAAGGTCCAACGTAAGTGTAATAACATTGAGCACTTTTGATACCTGATATTCAACTTGGTGATCAACCATAATATTAGCACTACCTGATGGTATCTCACTTGAAAAGGTCTACATCGATTTCATGGTCTATCTCATGAAGCATACGCAAGCGACTTTTGAATCTCGCGTGATAGGGGGCGTTAAGCTTTGGAAAGAGCTTCGTGATGATATGACCATCGTTCTCGCTCATCCGAATGGATGGACCATCAAGGAGCAGAACTTTCTTCGTAAGGCGGCGATTGAGGCCAAGTATACAACTGAGGCCCAGGGGCACGCGCGAATCCACTTCGTCAGCGAGGCCGAAGCGTCGATGCATTTCTGCATGTTCCATTCTAATATACATCGCAGGATTGAGGTAAGTCCACCTGAATTCTAGGCGTCGCAATTTGTACGCGCTGAACTTAATATAGCCGGGCATCTGTCTTATTGTCTGCGACGCTGGAGGGTCCACAGTCGACACTACGGCGTACCGCGTGAAGAACATCTCACCAGTGCTCGAGCTGGAAGAGATAAAAGCTTCGGCCTGTGAGTCAAAAAGCAGACAGCTGAGCGGACTGAATGATTATGTTTGTTACAGGCACCCAGGCTGGCGGTGTCTTTGTTGACCTGGAATGCCAGAAGCATCTGAGTGGCATTTTGGATACGCTTGGACTTGATGAAGAAGAGCGCGACGAATATATCCAAAACGGTGTCAAGGATTTTGAGTCTTTCACGAAACAATCATTTGGGCTGGAAGGTCCAGATGGCTCTCTCCCGCTACAATATCGCGTCGACATGCGGTGCCGTCTGCAGCAACTAGAACATAAGATCAGGCGCGGAGTTATCACATTGACGAGGTGAGTAACTTGTATCAATATGCTGCTGTTGTGTACTTATTGCCGAACGCCCAGTGAGACGGTCAAGACTTTTTTTGATAGTTGCGTAGAGGAGACTATCAAGAGTATTCGGCAACAAATGTTGGGGTTTAATTCTGAGGTAAACCAGGGTTCGTATAGCTAAGCATCTTGCTGATAGTCCGACTCTATGACGTAGCTTATACTACTTGTTGGAGGATTCGGCGACAGTCCCTACTTACGCCAAAAGTTGTTGTCCGAGTTTAATAACGTCGGGTGCTCTGTGACAATCGCTAATGATTCAACGTACGTTTTTGTCTTTACTAATGTAACCGGCCCCCTCCCCGCTAATCATACGTAACAGCTCAAAGGCTGTGGCCGATGGTGCTGTGATCTGGTCCGCGAAACTCAGCGTGATTAGGCGCACAACCCGCATGTCGTACGGTACTGATCTTAATTTTCCCTACGACTCCCGGAACCCGGATCACGTAGGTCGTACTATCTACAAGCGTCAAGATGGGATAGATTGAGTCTGGGGCCTCTGGGCACTGCTTGTGGAAAAGGTGCGTAGAATGTTGTCCATCGTATATTCAAATTTAAACGATTCAGCACGAATTAGGGTGTTGTGATGAACACTACTGAGGTGATCCGCAGCCGGACGTACCACAAGACTCACACAAGCCATAGTTCTCGTCTAGGTAAAGTTGCGATAAAAATATATGCGTACACTGGCGTCAGCGAATCTCCTGATGGGTGGTTAGTCGATACACATGGTGCGTACGATTGCTCCAACGGGTGCAATTATTTTTCAAACGCAGCTTTCAAAATAGACAACCTCAACAAGGGCTACGAAGAGATCTGTGAAGTTAAGGTCGATCTCAGTGGAATGGGCGGGGCGCTTGAGAAGAAAAAAGGGCCTGATGGTGACTACTATAAAATTAGCTACACTATTGCACTTCATTTTGGTGGTACCGAATTGAGAGCTTTCCTAGAATGGGAAGAAGACGTGAGTTCCAAAATGTCAATCTGCCATCGAGCCCTATTGACCATATTCACGAGACTAGGGAAAGACTCGTACCGGGCCTGCCTCAATAGTCCCTAGTGCGTTGACCACTGTTCAGAACTAGGTTGTCATTCTCCCACTCTATCTCGCGTTTTTGAGTTGCGTGTTTACAATAGCACATTCCAACGGGATAACGAAGTATTATTACTATCTAATATCATCGCTCGAGTGGGTTAAACATCGTCTGAGAGTCGGCTCCCTTGGAAATATTCGAGCTTCTGCCGTGCCATATTGAGCTCAGCCCGCGACGATCGGTCCACTGCGTTAGCTGTGACACTTATGCCTATTCCAGCACAAAGCGTAACCAATATGTAATCAATCTGTTGGACGGAAGGACTCTGTTCTTTGGTGCCAACGAAGGGTTTGCATTGGGATACTCCAGAAGATAGTCATGTGATCTTGTTAGATGACAAATGCACTTGTTTATCGTTCTGTAACCTTGTCAGCCCATCGCTCTAAGCCCCTCGCTATCCCATTGGCTTAGAACGGAAGTAGCACCATCGTTGCTATGGTTCAATGTCCCTTAGTTACGGCATCGTACCATGACACCATCTTATCCAGGTAACCGTTGCTGACACCACTTGTACTTAGTAACGGATTGTTCCACTTCTATCTTTAGATCTTGCACCATAGTTACTTAGTGACCGTTGTCTCGTATCATGTTCTCCGTAGTTACTGTGGTCTGAGCGTAGTTATTGTTGTCCTTTAGTCATGTACGCACAGACCTTCTCCCTGTAGTATATAAGGAGCCCCTTAAGGGCGTTGAGAATGCATCCTTCTTTTCACCATTTACTTACCACTTACCAGTGAGACCAGACTTGAGCCCAGCTCGTCTAACTCGTGTAGATAGTAGTCTTAATAGATACTTCTGCGCCTTATAGCTATAGCGACCGACTACCTTAGTTAGGTTTAGATAG
>WSTH01000497.1:0-23193 GCA_019616345.1 Ceratobasidium sp. 395
GACAAGAGAGGAGAGGAGGTCGGCCACGGCCAGGTAGCCAGTGACGAGGAGCAAAGCAAGAGCGATGAAGAAGCGGTACATCGTGTGAGACGATATGACTTTCGTGACAAAAAGTGAGCTCGAGTGCAGTGACAGTAAGGCGCGGCGAGGTGGTGGTTCAGTTGGGGAGAAAGTCTGGGGCCGACGTGACTTTATAGGTAGCTCCTTACCCCTATTCGGAGAGATTCGTCAGCAACAACAAACCGGATGCAGCGGGAGCCGGCGGGCACTACGCTTGGCCGACGCACTAATATGGAACGTGGCGGCCATGGGTATAGAGTTGCTTTCGTAGATGACCTACGTTCGCATCGACCTAGCTTACAAAATGACATCATTATTGTCTAAATGATATACCGCATACATACCGATTCAAGTACACAGACGCAATCAGGAGAGTGCAAAAGCTGATAAGGATTTTTTCTGTAAATTTCTGTCGAAGCGTAGCCTTGATATTGCGTCGGAGTCTACCGAATTCTTCGAAACAAACAAAGCCCGACTCGGCGCTTATTTCTGAGACGCCGGCCCGGTGATCTCTAACGCTACGCACCGTCACATCAGTTCGAAAAGAGCTTATGTGATTTTCGTGACCAGAGAGTCTCGTACTTACGGGAAGGATGCGTTAAACTTTCCATTATGCGGATCTGTCACTTCGGGGGTTTGGATTAAATTGTTCAGCAAAGCTTCCCGACTCAACGTCATCAATCACGCCCTAATCATTAGGGACGATGGGCATAGCCACAATATCGCTATCAAATTGTAGCTTGGGCCATTTCATATTGTAGCTATAGATCGTAGAAACAGCGATCGGCTTGCCGCCACCGCAGCACACCGACAATGCCGCCCAAACGAAAGCGTGTAGCCATAAACCCACCCGACGAAGCCACTGAACCCGCTGGTGAACCTGAGGCAGCAGCTGATAACCAAACGAAGCATCCGAATACACGGGTCAGCTTCACCTTCCCGATGCTACAAGATCTGATCTTCCTCGTGCTTGAGCACAAACCATGGCAAGCTGCGCACGGAAAGGTTCGAGCGACATGGCAGGGGATAGCTGACACCATGAATACTCGGTATGATCTTACCCCTCCAACTACTCTAAAGGAGGCAGCTGTTCGGAACAAGATTAAGGATCTTCGGAAAATGCACGAGGTATGTTTTTGTATCATACATACTACTAAGAGTGCTGAAAAATCTCCTTGTTTCAGAATGGTGAAGAGTTAGCCCGACCAAGTCTGAGCGGCGACCAGCAGACCGTGCTGGCTTCAATGCTAGATAATCTCTGTACGCAGCTAAATGCCCAAGATAAGGAGGAAGCTGATGCTTCTGAGGCTAAGAAACAGGTACGTATAAATATATGCATCTACAGTTACACCCCTTTTACCTATGCAACATTATAGAAACTTGACAAACAGGAGGTAGACGGTGCTCGAGCACGTCATAATGCCGTCACACGAGTTTCCGAGCGGGCGCCTCCGCCACCACCCCCTCCGAATACGAATACATCCTCCAGTCACTCTGCTGAAAAGCGCCGTGCAGCATCTGCACCCCCTCCACAGCCCACACACACCATCCCAGACATCATTTCGACTCTTTCTTCTACAATCAACTTTGCCGAAGGCCGACAAACTCAACGCCTAGAGGTTCTTCAGTCGGAGCAGGTTCGAGCTACTCGTGATGGGACAAATATGGCCAAGCGATCTGCTCTGGCGCTGGAGCGGCTGGCAAGTGCTGCGGAGGGTTTGCTAGCAGTCTTTGGTACACTACAGCCAACCATAGCTAGGCCTGAAGAAGAGGAGGGTCTGGGGGAATGAAGCGTAGGGGATTAACACATGTGCGATGAATTGTTCTGAATTTATGCATAATTAATTACATGGTCTTTGGTAAAGTAAGATACTCTTCTAGAGTCGGAGGAGGACACTGGAACTTGTGAGATGCCTGAGAGGAATAGAGGATAGTACGTAAATTAGTAAATAAAACACAGAGTAGATAAAGTTGCCCGACAGGCTGCAGTCCAAGACGGAGACCTTTGTCGTAGTCAATATAGGAGAAATTGTTAGCAACATTTCCAAACCCCCACTCCACAGACTGCCGGACCTTGGACATCTCACTGTTGAAACGCCGCTCGGGTTTAGATTGCCCATCCAAATTTCGAATACTTGATACGATAGTATCACTCACGCCGTAAGCTGGGTCACCATAGAGAAACAACTGTTGTCCCGCTGTCCCCCGAGCGAACTGCCTGCAAGCATCCTCCAGCTCAGACATCACTAGAATACCTCCGTCTGCCCGGCGGCCCTCAACTGGCCCAAATATAGGTCCAATCAGACCATCGGGAGGGATTGCGGCCTGGAATTTGAGTGCGTGATGCTTCTTGTACCCGTTGTATGTGGTCTCCTGACTGTCCTCGGGGCGGCAGATTTCGATAATCGTTGCGTCGATGAAGCCCCAAACGTCGTCCAGGGGACTCCCTGCTGCTGTGATGCACGCCGTGTATCTGCTGAGGCGCTCCGCGGTATGAAACTCTGCCCGGAACCCGAACAAGTGCTTCCAGCGTTGGAAGATAAAATCGCCAAGCTCAGTGACGCAGCGTGATATAGAAGCTGCTGAACGACCCCACCGAGCCTCGAGATCCTTCAAGCGCCCAGGGTACGATAATCGAGACAGGAGGATGGCTAGTGCGTCGTCACCCGTAAAGCGTTCGCGGCGAGACGTTCGGAACACATCTGGCACCCCTAGTAAGCTCCGAATAGTCGAAACGTCACGTACAGAGTCAAACCTACCAGAGATCAGGTTAATTAACCACATACTGGTCGAAAAAAGTAGAGCTCACCGAGTGACGAGTTTACACCATCCGTCTGATCGCTCCGCCAAAATAGTTCGAAATTTTGGCACTAAACCAGCGCTTTGGGACGGGGCGTGTCGAGGAATGAGTGGACCCGAGGTATTCGAGCGGCGTGCCGAGGCGTGCAGGGCTCGGGCGGTGGCAGATGCGGTCGATTCGTGGAGGGGTAGCTCAATCATACCGGGGGCCCTCTCTAATAGAAATTGCACCACTCCGGTGGCGAAAAGAAGTCCCCTTGGCGCGAAAACATCAGGAGCCGGGGGCAGCTCATTCAGAAGAGTGTCGAGTTCGTCCTCTCGGTCTGACATGAGAATTGCGGTGGTGGTTGAGCCACCGAGATCAATATTCGGCGCTTAGCTATAATATTGTTAATAAGTATCACATTTGTCTCCGTGAAACAGCCACCGTTTTCCGTTCTATTTAATCTATTAAAATCATGGCATAGGCGTACAAGCTCTAGCATTGAGGGCGGACAAGATTTGGGGCAGATAGACTGAGTTGTTTTGGTACCGTTAAAAATGTAGCTATGACGGCGGCAAATTGTTGTTGTTGTTAGCTGAATAATCGCATTATGTGGCTATGCCCATCATCCCTAGTCAAGAATTTTCATTTCATTTCGTGCACAGAAAAGGTCAAATAGTTCAGGGCAGTTTAGGTGCATTGTTTACTTCGGAACGATAGGGAACCACTAGGAGCAAGTTTATTTAAAATCGTGGAATGCAAGTCACGAGAACAAACTTACCTTGCTAAATATGTTTTCGGGATCATACTTCGACTTGACCTCAACCAGCCTCGGATAATTACTTCCAAACCTCTTGTGCGCCACGTCCTGGCTCGATTTCTGAGCGTCTTCATCCAGATAGTTTGTATAACCGCCTTCTCCAACCAGCTCGGATGCAAAGTGCTTTGCCCTGGTCTCAACAAATACCGCGTCGAAGGATCGCGAGATGGCAATTGCCTGCGGCGTAAATGAAGGATCGGTCCAGCGAGTTAAGGTGTTCATATTATAAGCCTAGAACAAATGTAAGTGAGAACAACAGGTGGAAATGGCCGATGTTGTACTCACCGGCTTCCGGTGAACGTAGGCCGTAGCGTCGCTTGGAACTTTGCTCCAATTTTTAGGGCTGTACAATTCCCATACGGTAATTGTCTTAACGATTGCAGGATTCTCTTGCGTAGCCTTGTGCCATGCATCGAATACAACCTTTACCAGCTCCAATGGGATGCCTGTCGGAACGGTAGGAACAAAGTTTCCTCGGCTGTGTCGACAGTCACCGTGGGTGGACGATGGATTCTATCAGGAGTTCTCTTCAATCACCAGAACAGCATCGAATAATAAAGAACCTACTATCAGTTGATTGAGTTGGATATACCCTAGTATCACTCTCAGCCGCTGAAACAAATCAAATCTATAAAACTCACGAATGGTTTGATCTTGGTGAAGTACTGGTCCTAGTTTGGTGAAACGCTCGAACTTCTTCTTACCCTCTTCCGAGTCTCCGTTATAAAGTAGGTAAAGTACGAGAACAGGCTAAACAAGTACATGTTAGGTTTGGCTCAAGATGCTGGTTCAATGACAGACACACACCTGCCCAGTGGGTCCGTTTGCAAAAACCAACGCGCCAGTCTCGGTAATACCTCGGTCGGCCAACCAAGCGTTGACCTCCGAGACCAACGTTTCCATTGTGGGTGGTGGAAACATCATAGCTACATGAGCAATGGTGGTTACGCTTGGAAAATTAAATAAACGGAAGATACTCACTGGCTTGATACAAATCAGGGCGTTGTTGATGAAGGCGGAACACGAATTCAGTAACCACACCAAAGTTTCCTCCACCGCCACGAAGAGCCCACAAAAGTTCTGGGTTCTCAGTTTCGGAAGTGGAAACAATTTTACCAGCGGCGGTGACCACGGTTGCGCCAACAAGGTTGTCAATCACTAGACCATGTTCCCCGCAGAGCCAACCAAAGCCACCTCCGAGCGTGAGGCTAAATAATTTGGAATAAGTACCACTTCGAAAATCAAATACGATAGGACTGACCCGCCTACAAATAGATCCATAAATTCGAATGAATAAAGAAACAACGATAAATTATTGGCTTACCAACGCCAGTATGGCTTACAACTCCAGCAACAGGTGCAAGTCCTACAAAATATTTAACCGAATGAGCCAAGTCTGTTGATTAGAAAAGAAAACCCTCGTACCATGCTTCACTGCAGCCTCGTCGACATGAGCCCAAAGTGATCCTCCACCAACATACGCGAGCTTCGCTGAAGGGTCCACCCTTACATCATGCATTTTAGGCGCAAGGTCAATAACTAGGCCACCATCAGAGCTAGAGGCGCCAGAAGGGTTGTGCCCTCCGCCCTACGTGCACAACGTAAGTCATTGACCGAACATGAGTAGGAATAACTGAGTAAATGTACCTTGACAGCAAAATCGATCTTCTGCTGGGACTCATAAGGAGCCTTGCCTTGAACAAACGCGAGGATTTGGACAACATCCTCCGCCGTTGCGGGACATGCAACAACAGCTGCGGTCTTTTCGGCGTTACCGGCCCAACGCTTGTTCGAATAGTCAGGATCTCCAGGCAAGTTAACGGTGGCAGCGCTTGATAGAGCAGCACGAAGTGCAGACAAAGCAGCAGAATCGATTGAAGCCATGGTGATTGCAGAAGGGGATCAAGTCTGAGGGTCAGAGGAAACAACAGGGAGCTCGCTGGTGATTATACCTCCGAGTCTCCGAGCACGAACAGCCTCCTTATGATTATCGGACTGCAAGCTCCGTGTACCGCCCGCTCCATCCATGAGCCTACGTGGTCAGTTGACAAGAATTGGAGTTTATTCACGTCCAGCCTCTGACATGTGGTTGTTGAGTACAAACATGTTTGGACACTGCTGCAATCTTATCACTCATAACACAGCCACAAAGATATCCAACCACAGCTCCACTTCAGCTCATGGAACGTGCGAGGAACCACTACACAAATTGCTCACTTCTTTGGTAACATCTATACTAGTAGATCTACTCACCTGACCGAGCAACCCCTTCGGGTCATATTTATTCTTTACCTCGACCAACCGTTGGTAATTATTACCAAATCTCTTCTGAACTTCAGAGTTCACGGAAACCGCCTCGTTCAAATGGTGAGAAAGAGACGCGGCCGTCAGCGAATCGGATGGGAAATGTTTGTCGCGAGACTTGTTGAAAACGTCAGTCAACTGATCAATCGCACACTGCGCAAGGCTAGTAAATCCAGGATCGGTCCATTGCATCATATAGCTGATAACATAGGTCTTGTTCACAATGAATTTAGCTAGGTATTCATAACTGCGGGAAATATGACATTACCTTGTCACGATTTGGGTAGGCCGTAGCATCTGAGGGAACAGAGCATCGCTTATCGGGATGGAAAAGCTGGGCAAAGACGACAACATTCTCCGCCGCTGGATGCTCCTTTAGGAACTTGAGCCAAGTAGTGAACGTATCCGTGACAAAATCGACCGGGATACCCGTTGAAATCGCGGGAATAGCATCTCCACGGATTGTAGCCAGCTTGCCAGGTTTCGTGTAGTCATTCTAGAGCAAGGGGTTTGAAACGTTTCATAATTGCAAACAGAGTTGATGCCTACTTGCAGCGAGCTCAGCTTGGTAAAGGCTATGGAGTAGTTAGAAAATGTCGATGGATGCTAGCGTACGACTTACGAAGCGTGCCAGATATATCCCGAACAGGGCACAGTTTTTTGAATCGTTCGAATTTCGCCGCGCCTTCTTCTGGATCACCGTTATATGCGAAGTGAAGAACGAGTACGGGCTATTCGCGATGAAATCATTAAGCGATCAATTCGGTTACCTTGAGCTGGTTTGGAATATTCATACCTGTCCAGTCGACCCCACGGTGTATATCATAGCAACGTTTTCAGCCGGAGTTCGCTCCGACAACCACGAATTGAGCTCAGGAATTACATCGCCAACCTTTGGTGGAGGGAAAACGAGTACTATACTCGGTCTTCAGTAGATCTATAGGATTCGATGTAGGATAAACATACCACTCGAATACACATTTGAACGCTGCTCGTGCAAACGGTAAACAAACTCGGTGACAACTCCAAAGTTACCACCGCCCCCGCGCAGGGCCCAAAACAAGTCAGAGTTTTCCGACTCAGAGGCGGTCAAAACGTCACCGGACGCAATTACAACCGTCATCTGAACAGTGTTGTCTATAACTAGACCATACTGCCCAGTGAGCCAGCCATAGCCAGCCTCGAGCGTTAATCTAGAAAACATGGTCAGGCTCAGACATAGATCGAGTCAAGATCAAACTGACCCCCCTAAGTGTATAGATATCTCAATACATATATGATATCTCTCAAAAAGGTACACTCACCAACACCAATTTGGTTTGAGACCCCAGAAACAGGAGCCAATCCTGGGGATCTTAGTTGATAAATCAGGAGACATCAGACTTATTCGTCCACCAACCATGTTTGATTGCGGCCTCCTCAACTTGACTTGAAAGGCATCCGGCGCCAACATAAGCGAGCTTGTCTTTCGGATCTATACGGACGTTCTGCATATTGGGGTGGAGGTCGATGACGATACCACCGTCACTGCTTGAGGCACCAGACGGACTGACTCCTCCACTCTGCCGGTACGAGGCATGAGCTACCTATAAGGTCAACGATAATTAATAGCGAACATACCTTGACCGCGATTTCCAGAGGTTTTTGAGATTCATAAGGCGACTTTCCTTGTGCAAACGCCAGGATCTGAATAATATCCTCCGGCACTGCTGGACAAGCAACCAGAGCAGCGGGCTTCTCCGCATTTACCGCCCACCGCTTGATGAAGTAGCCATCTTCACCCGGAACGTATACGCCGGCAGAGGAAGAGATAGCATCACGAAGAGCAGCGAGGGCCGAGGGGTCAATCGGCGACATAGTTTCGCCGGGGGTTGAGGAGAGACTGGGATCCGAGGCCTCACTCGTTGACCACTTGATTTTATACTAGAGCAATTGCAACCAGGGGCAGATTGAATCCTCGATGGCCAAGATCAGTAGGCTGAGGTGTGTTGGTGCGTAGTGCCTAGTCTCATTTCAAGTTCAAGCATGACGAAGTAGCTGTCAAGGCTCGATCAAAAATGCATTCCGTTACGTGGGTTATCCAATTCTAGTACCGCAGGCTGAGTCGGCAAGATTGCCAGGTAGTATAATCGCATTTTCGTTACCAGCCATATCCACAAAACTCGAACCCAGAGACGTGTAGCCGACTTAGAGATGTAGATGGCCCTGCAGCCGGTAGTGGACCGGAGAAGAAAAGGGCAACTAGAAGTCGGAGACTCCCATTAGTTACCTGACCAGGACCCGGGAAACCGCAAGGTATATTTATTTGCGGCATTTAAACATCCAGCCAAACAGAGACTTCATTTCAGGATTCTTTCTACACAAGCCAATACATCTTAGAATACACGCATACATTCACTGATCAGCACCTCAGGCTGTCGGTGCAGTCGCAATCGGGAACCACTAGATCTTTCATCAGCCGCCGCATCTGACCGAGGAGAGAAATGAATAAAATACCTTGCTAAACAGGTTGTCCGGGTCGTACTTGCGCTTTGCTTCGGCCAGGCGAGGGAAGTTGCTTCCAAACCGACGATTAGCCACCACCTTGCTTGCCATCTGACTGTCCTCGTCCAGGTAGTTCGTATAGCCGCCTTGCGCAATAAGCTCAGGAGCGAAATACTGGCTGCGCAAGTCCATAAACGCTCGATCCCAGACCCGAAGTGCCTCCGGCACATGTTCCGTAAAGGAATCATCAGTCCAGTTCATCCCAAACATTACGTTAAACGACTAACAAAAGGGACACTATATTGAATGGACGTGTAGGAATAACTCAAAAGTGTACATACCGGGTCACGGTGAACGTACGCGGTGGCATCGCTTGCTACCGAAGCTACCTTATCGGGGTGATAGAGTTCCACAAATGCGGTAGACTCCTTGGCCGCAGGGTGTTTCGCTACCATATCGACCAGAGAGTTGAGAATACCAGCAACCAGCGGGATTGGTATGCCTGTGGATGTATCAGGAATAAAATTGCCCCGGAAGAGTCGGTTTTGGCCATGTAAGGCATGATGGTTCTGTGCAAGACTATTAGCGATGTCCAAAGTGAGTACAAAAATTATTCACCAGTAAGCTATTAAGTTGGATATACGCTATACACGAGGTCCATGTAAGTGCATTGGAATTTTGCCAAGCTTGAACCGTACTCACGAATCTTTTGAGACTGATTCATGACTGGCCCAAGTTTGACAAATCGCTCGAACTTCTTTGCCCCTTCTTCGGAGTCGCCATTATAAAGTAATTGACAAACTACAGCAGGCTATTCGGCAGACTTCAGCACTTGATATTGGAATCGTGCGATAATCCTACCTGGTCACCAGGTCCAATGACAAAGGCAGTAAGAGCGTTCTCGAGATTGGTTCGTTCCTTCATCCAAGCATTTAGCTCGTTGAAGAGGGGTTCGAGCAGTGGAGCTGGGTATACGAGGGCTAATGCAAAAACGTCAGTGCCTAGGTCTATACAACGACGAATAGGGACATACTGGCCGCGTAAACGTCCGGGCGCTGTTCATGAAGTCGATAAACAAATTCAGTCACTACACCGAAATTACCCCCGCCACCACGGATCGCCCAATATAACTCTTGGTTTTCACTATCCGAGGCTGTGAGGATGTCGCCGGAAGCGGTGACTACGGTTGCTTGAGCAAGATTGTCAATAACTAGGCCATGCGACGCAGCAAGCCATCCAAAGCCACCTCCGAGCGTGAGTCTAACGACCGCAGTCAGTCATGACTGCAGGAATAGAGCAATACACTAACCCGCCTAGGTGCCAGACAATGTAAGTCAAGAAGTTCATTTGCATTTAATGCATTAGACTCACCAACGCCAGTATGATTAACAGTTCCTGCGACCGCGGCGAGGCCTATCGTGTTTAGCAGTGTCAGTGGAGTCACAGACTGATAAGATGGCTGATGAGGTCGTACCATATTCGAACGCGGCTTCGTCCACTTCTTTCCAAATTGACCCGCCTTTGACATATGCAAGTTTCGCGCCTGGGTCAACACGAACACCATGCATATTGGGCTGTAGGTCGATGACGAGGCCACCTTCTGAGCTGGAAGCCCCAGAAGGGCTATGTCCACCACTCTGCCAACCCAAAATTTACTAAACATCGACTTCCGGATTGTGAAACCATGAATAAGTACCTTGACTGCAAAGTCAAGTTTCTCCTGCGCAGAGTAGGTTCCTTTACCTTGAACAAACGACAGAATTTGGACAACGTCCTCCGGCGTCGCGGGGCAAACGATTAGCCCAGCCAACTTTTCAGCGTTCCGAGCCCAACGTTTCGTAGTGTATGTAGCGTCTCCTGGAAGGTTGACAGTAGCTTGTGGGGACAGCCCAGCGCGGAGAGCTGAGAGTGCAGATTCATTGATAGGAGCCATAATGAGGAAGAATTAGGGAGATGAAGGAGTTGTACTTTCAGATTTAATGAGTACGTTAGGTTATATACTCGTACTTCGGGCATGAATCGTGAAGATATAACGACCCGTAAGGCAGAGCACTCATGGCCAAGGCGGAGATGCATTGCCTCGTTTGGATGCTCGACCGATCAAAAATAAGGCTGTACGAGTCTTTGTGCTCGGCGCACGTTCCATTTTTTGCGGGTATAGCGGCGGCACGGTCCGTGGTGATAGCGTGTTCGATGCTTCCTGATACCACCTTTACTCAAAAATCAGCTGCGTGAGACTTTCCATGTTGCACATTGTGAACAATTCTTCTGATAGTCTGGCTTTTCTGGAGTCGTGGTGTATGACGAATCAGTCAGACGCTGAGCCTATGTACTACAGCTTGCAACCAGATGTTGGGTAGAACCCAGAAGACCGGGACACAGGGGCCATGGGTGGCCCTGAGAGAAGGGTGATGGGGTCTTCCGTACCCAAATAGGACCCGAGGAACCCCAGACACAATCGAGAAATTTCGTTCGCAACAAGTATCCTATCAGATAGATAGATTATATGACCTCAACCCAGGGTCATTTTACGTATTTACAAAACAGAGACCTCTCAACACACGCGCATACATTCACTCATAATCAGCTTAAGCTGTTGGTGCAGCCATAATTGGGAACCACTAAATGTTTCGTCAGCGATTCGTCTAACCAATGAGACAAAATAACTGAATACCTTGCTAAACAGGTTATCCGGGTCGTACTTGCGCTTTGCTTCAGCCAAGCGGGGGAAGTTGCTTCCGAACCGCCGATTAGCCACAACTTTGCTCGCCATCTGACTATCTTCGTCCAAGTAATTGGTATATCTGCCTTGCGCGATAAGCTCAGGAGCAAAATGCTCGCTTCGTAGGTCCATAAATACTCGGTCCCAGGCTCGAAGGTTGTCGGGTACCTTGCCCGAAAACGAGTCTTCACTCCAGTTTGTTATGAAAAGCACGTTGAATGACTGGTAGACTGAAGTGAGGAAAATCGTAGAATCAACTTGGATAGAGACATACCGGGTCACGATGCGGGTACGCGGTGGCGTTGCTCGCTACGGATGCCAATTTGGCCGGATGATAGAGCTCTACAAATGCCATAGATTTCTTGGCTGCGGGGTGCTTATTTACCATGTTGACCAAAGAGTTGAGAAGGTCAGCAGCAAGCGAGACGGGTACGCCATTGGGGGTTTCAGGGATGAAGTTACCTCGGAACAGCCGGTTTTCACTAGGTGGGGCATAATGGTTCTACACCAATTCGTCAGCAAGATCCAAAATAAATATAGATACTGCTGACCATCATGCCACTGAGCTTGATATATGCTGGGTAACGAGTTGACTTTTAGTTTGGTGAATTGTCGCTGGGCTTTGAACAAAACTCACGAAGTGTTTCAGCTTGGTTCACAAATGGTCCAAGTTTGACAAAGCGCTCAAACTTCCTCGCACCTTCCTCGGAGTCACCATTGTATACCAGTTGAAGGATCATAACGGGCTTTTCGGCCACATCAGTATTCAAGATTGAAATCTTAGGATAACGGGCCCTACCTGGTCACCTGGTCCAATGGCAAACACTACAAGCACGTTCTCGAGGATCGTTCGCTCCTCATCCAAGCATTCAGCTCGTTGAAAAGTAGTTCGACAAGCGCACCAGGATATATGAGCGCTAATTGTAGATCTATTGGTGAGATACACCCGAGCAACAGAAGCGGAGACGTACTAGCCGTATAAACGTCTGAACGCTGTTCATGGAGTCGATAAACAAGTTCAGTCACGACCCCGAAGTTACCTCCTCCGCCTCGGATCGCCCAGAAGAGTTCTTGGTTCTCGCAGTCAGAAGCTATAAGAATATCGCCCGAGGCAGTGACTACGGTCGCCTGGACCAGGTTGTCGATGACCAAGCCATGCGAGGCAGTAAGCCAACCAAAACCGCCACCGAGTGTAAGACTATTAAAAGTCTCAGTCGCGATGTCTTCAGTGTAATAAACACTATACTGACCCGCCTAGAAGACAAAGTAAGCTAAGAAATCTGCGATGTATTCAGACAATTAATAGACTTACCGACTCCAGTATGATTCACGGTTCCGGCAACCGCAGCAAGACCTAGATTAGATCCCAGTATCAGTAAAGCGTTAGGTTGACGAGACGGCGAGTAGGAGTATACCGTGTTGGATCGATGCTTCGTCTACTTCTCCCCAGACGGATCCTCCTTTGGCATATGCAAGTTTAGCTTCTGGATCAATGCGAACACCGTGCATGTTAGGTTGCAAATCAATCACAAGACCGCCTTCAGAGCTGGAAGCCCCAGAGGGGCTATGTCCACCGCTCTACAAGTAAGACAGCTAGTTAAATGCCAACTCTCAATCTTTGAGATCATGAACGCCTACCTTGACCGCGAAGTCGAGTTTCTCCTGAGCAGAGTACGCCCCTTTGCCTTGAACAAACGCTAGAATTTGCACGACATCCTCAGACGTAGCAGGGCAAATAATAACGGCGGCCGATTTTTCAGCGTTTCGAGCCCAACGTTTCGTAGTATATGTAGCATCTCCAGGAAAACTGATAGTAGCCTGAGAAAAAAACTCGGAGCGCAGGGCAGAGAGAGCAGAGTCGTTGATAGGAGCCATATTAGATTGAGGAGCTGGAGTGATAGGTAGGAGACTTGTGTCGTTAGGTCCAATGAATACACCAAATTATATGTTCGTGCTTCGGGCATGAACTGTAAAGGTAGACCGGCGGAGGCAGAACGCAACCTCCGTCAAGACGGAGGCGCCTCGTCTAGATGGTCTGTCGATCAAAAATCGGGCTGTACGATGTTGTTGTGCCTTGTGCGAGCGTTCGGCTTTTCGCGGATATAGTGGCGCAAGGATCCCGGGTGACGACTCGTTTGGTGCTTCTCGACAACATAATTCCTATAAAAGGGCATATCAGACCTCCCTGTTGCAGCATGGTGCAGCATATCTTTTCTAGCAGCTCGACCCCCGCGTCCAATGGAGGTACTGGGAGCCCTTCACTCTATAATTTCTCCGAAAGCCACACCCTGTACATATAGGTTCTACACTTCAGGAACAAAACGCTGCCGAGGCCTGTGGGCTTGATGCAGTGCGGTTGTGGCTCGGTGTTCCTGTGGCGGTGGCGTGGTCCAGCCGAACCAAGCGCCTTGACCTTAGTGTCACCTTTTGCGTGTTGCATTTGATGGGCGCCTGTTAACACCGTCAATATGCGCTTGGCCGACTACTGAATCTACTGCCAAGCAAAAAACTATTTCATCTTGGGTAGCATTACTGGCAAGTCCACATGCTGGAGTTGGGGTTTGCGGCTGTTCAACTTGTACAATACCTTTTCCATTACTCCCACGACGTGTGGCGTACTTTCTACTGTTCCCGAGGAGTGAGTGAAAAATAATTTTTAGTCAATGGTTAGCTAGACTAAACATAGTCTGCTAGAGTTCCGTGCTGAGCATACCCCTGGCATGGGCAAGAGATGGTTGTGGTATTAAAGGTATAGTACTTTAGAGGCTGAAAGCTACGAAGTGTATGTTTGTGTGGTACGGGGAAGCAAGAAAGCATAAAGTACGAATAAAACAGATTGAAGGCATAAATCCAACCACAAGAAGGCTAACGTCCTCCGCCACGCTTAATCATCATCATCATCAATATCCGAATCCCTTTCAGTATCCTTGTCCGCGCGTCTTTGAGCTGCGATCGCTTTCTTTTGTATCGCTTTATCTAGTTTCAGCACATTCATCGATATAAGCTCGTCGCAACCTGGAAAGAACTATTAGTTTGAAACGAGCTACAATTTGTTTTCAGTGCGAACTTACCCGTTTTGGGACATTTGTCACTCGTCTTTAAGTATTCTCGAATACCGTCCGCTGAGAACGTATGTCCACAAACCGTGCTACAATCGATGTCAAACTTGCCATTCAAACGGAGAAAAGGGTGGAGACGAACGACGTAAGTGGGTCAGTGTAGATCTTTAGAGTAAGAGGGCACTTGTAGTCCTCTGTTACGCCTCCGACTTCAAGGTCATCGTCCGAGTCTTCTGGATCTCCAGTCTCTGTAATTTGTACACAATTAGAGTAAGAAATGCTGGAATAAAGCGCCGTACATACCCCGGGGGAGAAATTGCATAACAGGAGGCATTGCTTCTGGGTGGCTACTTTCCTATATCGCGACATTAGCCAGCGTGATTATAGGAGAAGCGAGAGAACAGACCCATATTCCTTCGATAAACGATTTGAACGCCTTGGACTTCCCGTGCTTTTGACGAGCTGTTTGCGAGTTGTAAGACTCAACTCGCTCTTCCAGACCTGCTTCAAATATTGGCGCGGGATCAACCTTACGCCACGTTTCAGTTGCAGTAACGATTGAAAAGAAAAAACGAAATCTCACAATATTTTTACCAACTCCAATTGGTTTTCTAACATCCGTATCGAGTGCCTCAAGATGAAGCCCTGAGATATGTTGAACATCCAAGAGTCCAAGTAGCGACCGCTTGATATTGAGGATTTCCTACGCTCATCCGTGTAAGCTGGCCGCTTAAAGATAGCACCACTTAGCGCTTACCTCATTCTTAAACGGATCCTCTCCAACTGGAAGCGCATCCGCCAACATAACTGCAGTATCGTTCATGGCCTCGATCGCCTGCGAGTACAATTGATCGTGTGCTCGAATATCGGTGCTTAATAACCGAATTTTATCGCCTTGTATTTGCAGGAGCGGCTGATCCGGATAGTTTGCGATCGACGCTAGGACGCGTTCAAGCATGGCTGCTTCGTCTTCTTCCTCGTTTATTTGGGCATCTTCCTCCCGAGGTGCAGACCGTGCAGTAGACTCGCGCGCGCCTCTTTCAGTCTTGGCGCGTCGCGGAGGCATTGGTGTGTGGTGGTGGTGGCGGAGACGAAGTTGTGGCGCGACGTTGTGGGTTCGGCGCTTAGAGTCCGATCCCGCAAGCAGGAGCAAACATGCCCTGATCGAAAATACTCTCTTTGCTGACCATCAAACTTTGAACTGGAAAGTTGGAAGATGATACGAAAACTCACTTGTAATCTACTGCAGCAATGGAAGCCTGTGGAACACTTTCCCTCAAGCTTCAGATGTATCCACTCTCCCTTGAACTTGAGCCTGCCTTCAGCGGTTTACCTAAGACTCTTTACCTACAATACTACCTGGACTAAAACGCTACTGAGCCTCCCATCAAGAGCAGGCGTGGTGCGAAGACTTAGTTAATCGGCCTTCATTCCGGCCTCAAATTATCTGGTACGGAAGTTTATTTACTGGTCTGGTCCTTCCAGTTTCGGCGTCATAATTCAATCCTCGGCAAGGTCTTTTCGATATGATTGGGCTTCGCGGTATGGCGATTTTCTTGGGCCCATTGTTCTCACTGATGGAAATGCGTTCTTCTCAGTGGACCAAAGAGTCAGCTGATTCAGCGCCTTACCATGAGCGGCGTTTGCCTACAATGAATCATCGTTCGGTTGCTGACAAACTACGGCGCTTAATCCATCACCTGGCGGACGGCACAGCCAAGACTGATCACGACGCTGGTTGATACCTGCCGACTCGCATTTGGAATTTTAGGTACTGAAACTGATAAGTGAGGCGGTAGTACTGCTCAGCCGGCCCGACAGAGTAAGGGAGCCGATGTATTGGTGTGTCATTTCAAAATTTTTTCTCATGGGTCGGGATGGAACAGCGCATACATGGGCTTTTTTGGGTTTATTGTAAGCCAAAGCTGTTCAATTCTAGCTGAATTGTCTCACAATTAGCAGGACTTTAGTTAGTAGGGGATCTCACGATTCGCAAAATGGGGCTCAACTGATATTTCGACGGGCCCCAACTCAGACCGAGAGTTGGCGTATTAGTTAAGCGCCGAGGGCCACAACCTGCGGGTATCTATACTATATGCGCAGCATTTACATTGAATCCATATGGTGTGCTGACTCGTAAGCCAAATGGCTTTTCATCGGCTCAGCTGAGGGGAGGGGGTCAGAAATGGCTTAACTAGTGGCGCTCAAACTCGAGTTATGGCCCAGATGAGATACTAGTTGAGTCCAATTTTACGAACCGTGAAACCCCTGAGTAAGTGTTTGGTTATGGTCTAAGAGTCCTTAGATGGTTCAAGTCTGTACGGTTTTTTAATTGTATCTTCGTCTTTCCATTGCTTGCGACTTTTTCGCTCAGCCAGAGTTTGTTTCAAACTGTACACCCACCAACCCCTCAGACGTACCAGCTAAAAATCGCGCTAGTCGGAGCTCGGGGGCTTCATCTGACTGGGGTGGCGTGGTATTTTGATATCCACTACCAGCTGCGATTCACATGGGATGGCACACTTCTTCCCGTTCAGAGATGTTTTAGCTGCCTTAGCAGCCCAGGCCCGGGCTGACGCAACAATCTCTCCTTTGGGCAGATATAGTGGAGCAGAAGCAGCTTGAAAGTGGCAATTCTGACCGCCCCTATTCGTGTCTTCCTAGTACGATGTCAGTCCAGTGATTTTCACAAGCTTTTGGCCTCAACTTCCTGGTTATAAATTAGAGGCTGTTCCTCCTGACGCCCGCGAGGTGTCGAATTTTAACATAATTAATTACCTTACTTTACTGCTAACTTTAACAGCAATGGCTGCGAACTAAGCTGCAAATTGACACGCAGCTTACGTACTTTCACCTTCCCCTTTCAACACATTTTAAAGTTCGCGGTCGCTGCCGTTTGACCGGTTTTTTGGGAGAAAAATTCTATATCAAATTGTATGATACAGGGCATTGGATTACAAGCGATTTTGGGCGCGGTGCGAGAAAAGGATCACGGGCGATGGCAAAAGCTACGACGGTATTTCACGGCGAAGTCGAGCGGACGGCAGCGACAGCAACAGTGGCCGCCTAAGTGGCCCGGATGTGTGAGTCGTCGTGACACAAACAAACCCCATATGGGCACATGTAATGGCGGCGGCGGGCGTTAGGAAGCGATATGGGAGCGCAGTCAATAACAGGTTAGGGTAAGCGATGGCGAGGGCGTGGCAAGCGCGGGCCCGACACGATCGCCGAGGTCAAGGATGAAGTGCGTCAGTAGGACGAATGCGAAATCACAAGGACAACATACCTTGGTTGAAATTGGTGTCAAGTCAGCTTGCCTGGGTGTACTTACGCCACGCGAAGTGCGAATCGTCTTCGGACTTGGTACTGATGACAAACATATTGCTTAACGTGAAGACGAGCACGGTGGCCTTCGCATCACGAAAAGCATGATTGCAGCGGCGGAACACTTCGCTCGGAAGGTCAGCGAGGGTAGAAAGAATAGTGAGTGTACACACCTTATGATTGTACTCAGCGTTTCGGGCATGTAGCGCGATTGGTTTTCAGGTCGAGGAGACAGTCAAGATTGACAGTAGCAACAATGTTCCTAAAAGTGAGTGATTGTTCAGCGCCGTTGCATTCCTGGAGCGCATCAGAGAATACATACCATAATACTGCTGCGCCAGGGGGTTCCCGCTGGCGCAGTCGGCCAGGGCTGGCGACTGGAGCGAGGGCAATGGACCCAATGCCAAGGTCGACGGTGCAAGTCATCGGTGAAGTGGTGGTGGCGAGCAAAGGACCGGATTGGCGGATCCAGAGTGGCACGTGATGTGCCACCCAGGGTCGCAATTGAATCGCGACTTAGCGGTTTTCTACCCGCCCTCCACCACCTCCGCCACCTTGCCACCTGTGTCAAGTGATTTTCCACTCACCACTATTGCCATTCCTCAGCATTCTCGCCCAAGTGTGTTCACGGCGAGTCGTGCCCCACACCGCATACCTGACGCTGACGTTGTCTTACTCGCGCTGTTTGCCCGTCCACCGCGCCTCCCTTTTGCTCATTCGGACTCGCCACCGCCCCTCGCGTGGCCTTATCGTTGCTGCTGAGCCATGACTCCCCACCTCGGTTGTGCACAAGCATATTTACTACGGACGCTGCGCTATTTTGTGCGCTCCCCGGTGCGTCCGTGCGCTACTTGCTTACGCCCACGCTCACCAACCCCACTGACAGCCGCCTCCCGCGCCTGCCCAGCACACCCACGTTCGTGCACGCCATGCACAGCCATGTGAGGCAGTGATAGTGAGTCGACCGCCCGCCAAGATATCGCCCACTACTACTCGCACTCCAACACACACCTGCGCTTGCTCTACTTACACACGCAGTACCCAACCAGCCACTTGCGAGCTCCAATTGACGAATGAGTTAGACCCTACAGGGTGAGTGCATTCGCATCAATCTTGCCTTTACCGACACTAATATTAGTGCCACCATTCACAACGTTTACTCGCCTCAATGTGCGCTCGCCACGACAGGACGCGCCCTCGTCGCCTCCCGCGACCAATTGCAAACTCCAACTCGCACTGGGCTATGGACGCAGAAGCGTTGCCTGGGATTTTTCCTTTGGACACCATGTACATACTACGCTGTAACTACTCGTAATGAATGTTGAAATTGACTGTTGTTTTACCCTAACGATGCTGGCCGATTGATGAGGTTCTCCTTTTAACAAAGTTTTAGTTTAATTTCCACCTTCTTTACCGCTAATTTTGACACGCTTTGCCGTTCTCCGTCTCACTCGATCAAAACAGTTCTGTGATGGGTTCCCCTTTTAACTTTATTGAAGCTAAAATTCGACAGGTTTCTCTTCCGATTAGCAACAAATCACCAACAAATCACCTGTGATGTCATAACCGGCCCTCCGTCGCAAGGCCTCGCCTCCAAACCTTCTCTCTATTGACCAACCCCGCTGCCAACCGCACCGCCGCCGCTAGCCGCCGTTTCCAAACACAGCAGCGACGCACATCAGCCACCATTTCAAAAAGATAGTGCGTCCGTCCTCTTCACCAAATTTCAGCATTTTGAACCCTGTCTCAAAATTACATATTTGCCTCCTTTTCCGGCGATTGTGGAAATCTCACATCCCGGGTGTTAAAATTCGTGTCATCCGGGTCATCAAGAGATTCATGTGTCACCTACGCCAGGTGAAGCAGCCAGTGGCTTAATGGGGAGTCAAACGACTGATGGAAAGCCAATATGTTTGTGCAAAGATCTATTTTCAAGCACTGCAGTGCAATTATTTAACAGGCTTAGCCTACCCGTGCGCTTCAATAACACAAATTTATCTCATCCTAGCCATAGCTTCCTCCTGAGATTACGATTATGTACGCATACAAGCGGCTGGGATATCGCCTACACATGGATAGCTGATGTACCATATACCATGAGTTATACGTATAATCCATACATCTGTGTTCAAAGTAGTGGTCTCAGCCTTAGTATGCGTACACTATCCGGTTTCTGACATCATTTCCGGCTTCAAAGGAAGAGCAGAGTGTTTAGCCGTTTTGGTTCTCGAAACCAACGTTTTGAGACTTACGGTAAGTGTGTACTTGGAGAACATGGCATATAGCTTCAACATGAGAAGCCGCCTCATCTTCAATCATATTCAACTGCTACTGTAGAGCAGTTATTTAGAGTCGCAGCCGTCAATATGTTGGCGCCCTTCAGTTGCATCGCGAATGCGCAATATACATGGCATCAGCAAAAACCACTTTTGGTATATAGCGGTACATACCTGGTTTATACCTCTATACCACCAAAGCATACCCCCCCTGGTTTAAAGCGGTATAAACCCGGGCATATACTATGTAGAATGTGCATACCAACTTTATACCATATGTATACCACTCCTATGTGGATACATAGTAGATACATAGTCGATTTATATTGAGTACACAGCAGGTTTATACTAAATGTTTAAGTATATACTGGGTACAAACCTGGTATAAATGTAGTATAAACTAGGTATACCATGTTCATACCAGGTTCATACCAGGTATATACCAGGTATGTACATGCTATAGATGAGGTGTTCAATTCGGGGATGCTTGGAATCACACGGAAATAGCGCATATATGCGCGTGGTTATTTGGTTGTAGCACGTAAAATAATTGTATTGCGGTGTAATGGGTGACGGTATGTATATACATGACAGATGGCGGCAACGGGCGGGGGATGCAGCTGACTGGGAACAGTCGAGGGCACGCATTGTTTGGTGCAGAAGAATAGGCAACCAGTAGCTATTATAGTCATCACAGGATACTCACCAGCGCGTGTGAGTGCGCATGCGGGAGCCGGATGTGGGAGGCCACACGCAGTGATGGATTCAAGAGGCAGTGGTTGGTCGTTAGTAACAGGTGTACAGAATGGACAATACAGCGGAGCACGGTAGATACGGCACAGATAGAACGTGTTAGCTTATCATCAAGTGCAATCGGTGCTTCACTGACCGTGGAGCCTCCGATTAAGTTGCCCCATCTTGCATTTCGGTCAAGACAGTGACGGGGCGAGGATACTGTCACATCGGCTATGACAGCTAGGGCCATGCACTAGTATCGGACAACCGGGGAGCAGACCGAGTGCCGAGTTTGCTCCTGTGTCGCATTAGAGCATATGTATCAAACATTGAGATAGGTGTTAACGTCGAGTACAGAGAGCGAGCGGTAATGACTCACAGTTGGTGTCAATGCCGAGGCAAAATGCCTAGCCGCAGGGGGCCACGGCACGGAACCAGTGGGCGCAATAGACGCGATTGGGACGGGGCTTCAGGGTCGCGGTGAAGACAGAACCGAGGGTATGCGACGCGTCAGTAGGGTTCTCGTTGGGTACTCGGAGTTGAGGTACTTACAGCATTAGGCCAACGAAGAACGAACGCGTCAGACGGCACCACACAGACCCAGATAGCGTCTACAGTATGTGGGAGACGAGAGGTGTGGGTGGCAGGTGATTAGCAAGTGCTAGTTGCCGCTTTCGTTCAACTTACCGAGTTTTTCCACGAAATTTGCAGCGGATTCCGCTACAACCGCGGGCAGCGGGACGTGAGACGTTGCGCAGGATGTGCGAGGTGGGTTAGTTGGAGCGGGGCGCCATGGCGGGTTGTGGCAAAAGCGACGAAGGAGGGACGAGCGTGGGACGAACGCGGGACGAGGGTAAGGTGGTGAGGAAATGGTAGAGTTCGAAGTCGTGGAGTCAACATAGGCCCTGAGCAGCACGTGATGCTCCATTCGGGTTCTCATGACAACGGTTGTCACGGTTTTTTCACCTCGACCCGAACCCCAACTTCCTCCCAAGTCACTCCACTACGACGCTCGTTCGACCACGCCCAACGACACACCTCCGTATGCTATCGCCACACGCACCCTTCAACACTATTGCCCCGCCTCCAACCCGGTCCCATAGGCGCGAAAACCGGTGAGTACTCACGCTTCCCGTGACGCGTGTTAACTTACTCTCGTCCTCGGCTGCCTACCCCGTCCTCCTATTGAGCCGTCGCACCGTGACCGAGCGACATCTGTCTGGTTTCACGTACCTACACCGCATCAAACTCCTATCTATCCCAGAGTGGTAAGCCAATCACTGCTTGCTTGTCGCTATCCGCACACTAACCAGAAACCACTACGACTGACATAGCTTGCCTATTTTCTCGAACGGTGAGTACTTTACTTGTGTATTGTTTGCCACCAACGTTGACTTGTCTGTGCAACCCGGTATATTGCCCTGTGTTATGTGTCCCCACGGTAACCGTAGCCTCTCTTTCGCGCGCACAGACGCCCGTTGATCGCTCAGCCCCAACCCCGCATCTGATGTGCTCCCGACTGGCCTGGCACTTGCGCTTGCCCACAGCCACGGCCACAGCCCAGCTCATGCGACAACACCCCCGCGCCGCCTAGTTTACTTTGCAACACGATGCGGTGAGGCCCAAGCCTCAGTTATGAGGTATGTGGCAACTGTTGGGGACAAAATGCTAACGCGTTTCGTGGCTGCCCTGCTGTGTTCCTCCCGCTCTGTGAGCCTCGACTTGACACAGCCTCAACACACCTCCCCGCACGCGCTGGTGCGTATCCTGTGATGACTATAATAGCTACTGGTTGCCTATTCTTCTGCACCAAACAATGCGTGCCCTCGACTGTTCCCAGTCAGCTGCATCCCCCGCCCGTTGCCGCCATCTGTCATGTATATACATACCGTCACCCATTACACCGCAATACAATTATTTTACGTGCTACAACCAAATAACCACGCGCATATATGCGCTATTTCCGTGTGATTCCAAGCATCCCCGAATTGAACACCTCATCTATAGCATGTACATACCTGGTATATACCTGGTATGAACCTGGTATGAACATGGTATACCTAGTTTATACTACATTTATACCAGGTTTGTACCCAGTATATACTTAAACATTTAGTATAAACCTGCTGTGTACTCAATATAAATCGACTATGTATCTACTATGTATCCACATAGGAGTGGTATACATATGGTATAAAGTTGGTATGCACATTCTACATAGTATATGCCCGGGTTTATACCGCTTTAAACCAGGGGGGGTATGCTTTGGTGGTATAGAGGTATAAACCAGGTATGTACCGCTATATACCAAAAGTGGTTTTTGCTGATGTGCTTGGCCATTCATACAGCCTTGGTTTAATACGTTCGTATACGCGCTGCTTCGTGGCCTATGAATCAGATGCTGGGTGTAAGTTATCAGATGCTATATACAACTGTGCCAAAGCCTGTGTTCTTCATCAGACTCCTGGACTCCTGTCGAGTATAAATACCATCTCCCTAGGCCACAATCCTTATCATCTACAAGCTTCCACTCCTTTGACTTACTGCCCCTTGCATTTCGATAGACCGCTGTGGAGCTTTTACACTAGCAGGATCACATCAGGCATCCACGGGATGTTCGACGTACG
>WSTH01000498.1:0-23185 GCA_019616345.1 Ceratobasidium sp. 395
TCTCTACACCACTCAACGACGTTTTCTCTCAGCTCGAGGCGACACAGAACCGGTTCGTCTTGGCGCTCTCAGCCTTCTACGATGCTTGTACACAGATATACGGAACTGCAACCAAGGTGCAAAGCACGGATGAAGCATACAGCGCGCTTGATGATAGACTTGTCCAAATCGGCGAACGGCTTGCTTCTCTCTCCGGAACTGAACAGGAACTGGCGCAATCGCTTTCTTTTCTCAAGCAGACAAGAAACATTTCGAAAACTATGATCCCCATAAATCGACTTCCCGCGGAGCTACTCGCCCCTATATTTGAGCTTGTCGTCTCTCCTAAGGACTATACCGGCGCGGCAGAGAAGGATACTCAGCTCAATCCATTAGCGACTATCCCGTCGGTGTGTCACTCCTGGCGGCAACTGGCTCTATGCACTCCTCGTCTGTGGACATGCATCGACTTGACTGGATATAATCACGATTCTACGCTCAATCGAGCAATGTTGTGGTCTCAGCGGGCACGCGAAGTACCGGTCCACCTCTATCTCGCACGACTCCGTTTCTTCGAAGACCAGGAGCTTGAACCAGAGCTGAGAAATATATCAACTCGGGCGGCGTCTTTCAACATCTCCCCGCTTTCGGACGAAGCCTACATTCGAGACTTCTTCAGCCATTACAATTTATTGGGTGGGTCGGATACACTCAAGGCGATTACGATGGGGCCAACCAGTGGGTGGCCTGAGCTCTCCAGTCACTTCGATTGGAGTCACTTTGTCCCAGACACCTTGACAAGCCTTAAATTAACTCATACACTTGAAAATATAACACCTAGTTTGGACGAGCTTATTTCGCTACTTTCAAGAACTCGTAATCTACACACCCTGATCCTACGAGATGCGTCCGTTTCCCCGGGGCCGCGTACTAGCTATCCGGAGATTCATCTACCGCATTTGGAGTACCTAGAGTCTTATCCTCATCGTTCTACCCGCATAAACTATTCAGGAATAACGAAACGGCTCATTCAGAGCATTATGCCGGGATCAAATGACATCGAAGCATGGCTCGAGATGGGCGAACCTGACGACGAGGAGCACGACTCTGCGATGCACAAGTTCTTCACCCGCTCGCGCATCACTCGGTTGCATACAGGCCACTTTAAGCCCAAAGATCATTTGCTGTTAGCTCGTTATCTCGACTGCTTGCCTGAGCTTCGGTTCCTCAGCCTTGACTTTGACAGCAAACCAACGAACAACGTGCTAGATGCGCTTGTTACAACGTCTGTTGAAGGGCAAGAGCACTCGGCGAGGTGTCCGAAACTCCAGGGCTTGCGACTCTCCGAGGCGTGCATTACACCACGATCGCAAGCGCAGCTGAAGAGAGTCGTAGAAACCCATGAGCTGACGAGGCTGATCTTTGGGGAGAGAACCTACTTCGTTAACGAGCCCGGTAGTCCTCACGGCGACAGAGAAATCATGGACTGGCTTTATGAACGGGTTGACGACGTCGAGTCCAACGATCTATCATGGTTTAGCCTTGGCGCCTGAATGTCTCGTTCTGCGCTGAATAGAGAGCTGGGCATGTAATATTGATGAATAAGTTTTTGTATTGAATACCGGAAAGAGCTGCGGGGAACCAGAAAATTTCCAGCCAAGGCAAATAAAGAGCCGTGAAACTGTGAAAAGACTCGTCACAAAGACAACAAAAACCAGCTTGCTATTTCTAAGTTGAGCCTGAAATTTCCTTCATTGCACTGACTCTTACGCCGGTATAGTTTTCGCCACAGCCATGATTTCAGTATCTCGAACCATGTAGGGAAATCCGAGATATCCGGAGTTAAAACTCAACGCTGTGGCAACCCTGTTCCTCATAGCATATGTTCTTGGGGCGTGGCCTCATGGGCCAACAATTCGGCTTGGTGCATGCACAGCCATATTACGTAATGCCGTGTGCCTTACGATAGGAACGCATATAAGCGCGCAATCTGTCAACTGAATGCCCTGCTTCAAGCCACGACCTAGGATCCTCCTCATTACCGCCCCTCCATGCTCTCTGTACCACTCAACGACGCTTTCTCTCAGCTCGATGTGACGCAGAATCAGCTTATCCTGGCGCTGTCAGCCTTCCACGGCGCTTGTGCACAGCTGTACGAAACTGCTATCAAGGTACAAAGCACAGGCGAAACATACAGCGCGCTTGATGATAGACTTGGTCAAATGGGCAAACGGCTTGATTCTCTTTCTGTAACTGAAGAAGAACTAGCACAATCACATTCGTTTCTCCGGCGGACGAGAAATATCTCGAAGACTATGATCCCCATAAATCGACTTCCCGGAGAACTGCTAGCTCATATATTCGAGCTCGTTGTGTCTCATCAGCATACTACTAAGACAGCAAAGGCGGATGCTCAGCCTAATGCATTGGCAACCATCCCGTCGGTGTGTCACTCCTGGCGGCAATTGGCTACACGCACTCCTCGCCTGTGGACGTACATCGATTTGACTGGATATAATCATCCAGCTAGTATGCTCAACCGAGCGACTTTGTGGTCGCAGCGGGCACGCGACGTGCCGGTTCACCTCCGCCTCACACGATTCCGTTTCTTTGAAGACCAAGAGCTTCCATCAGAGCTGAGAAACATATCGACTCGTGCGGTATCTTTCATCATCTCCCCGCCTACGGACGAAGCTTACATCCGAGACTTCTTCAATCACTACGATCTATTGGGTAGATCGAACACACTTCAAATGATCACGATGTGGCCGACTCGAGGGCCCAAGCTCTCCAGTCACGTTGATTGGAGCCGCTTTCTTCCAGACACTTTGACAAGCCTTAAACTAGACCATACTTCTGCGAACATAACTCCTACTCTGGATGAGCTCATGTCGCTACTTTCGAGAACTCGCGATCTACATACTCTGATATTACGAAACGTGCCCGTTGCCTCTGGGTCGCGTACCAGCTATCCGGAGATTCATCTACCGCATCTGGAGTACCTAGAGTCTTATCCCCATCATGCTACTCGCCCAAGCTATTCGGGCGTAACGAAACAACTCATGCAGAGCATCGTACCGGGACCAAACGATATCGAAGCATGGGTCGAGATGGGGGAGCCTGATGACGATGAGCACGACTCTGCGATGCACAGGTTCTTTACCCGCTCGCGCGTTACTCGACTACACACAGGCTACTTTAAGCCCGAAGACCATTTGCCGTTGGCCCGTTATCTCGACTGCTTGCCTGAGCTTCGGTTCCTCAGCCTTGACTTTGACGGTAAACCAACGAACAACGTGCTAGATGCGCTTGTTATACCTGTTGTTGAAGGGGAGGGGTACTCGGTGAGGTGTCCAAAACTTCAGGGCTTACGGCTCTCCGAAGCTTGCATTATACCACCATCGCAAGCGCAGCTGAAAAAAATCGTAGAGGCTCATGAGCTAACGGTGTTGATTTTCGGGGAGAGAGCTTACTTCGTTGACGAGACTGGTAATCCTTGCGACGACAGCGAGATCATGGACTGGCTTCGCGAGCAGGTGAATGACCTTAAGTCCAACGGCCAAACATGGTTTAGCCTTGGCGTCTGAATGCCTTGTTCTACGCTGAATAGGGGACGGAACAGGTAATTTCGGTGAACACATTTTGTGTTGAATAGTTATTGAGTCGTGATCTAATCCTGTTCAATCATGCCACATCGGTGTGCGGTAGAGACCGAAGGCTGGCTGCGAATTTTTGTTCATATTTATGAGAAAACTCCTATTAGTTGTATATGCTTCCATTCAAAAACACCCAGGTCTTGCTCAAAGCAGAGGGTGTCACGAACGTGGTGAATGCGAGACGGACATGCCTAAACCTTGAACGCTAGCCAAATTTCAGCTCTGTCAAGGCAAAAGGACGTGGAGGTTCGATGTGAAGTTAAGTTAATAGAGCGGTGCATTTCTGTCACAGGTTCGCGCTCATGGGCTGATACACTCGTAAAGATGATGTGTCTAGGTTGGAGGTGGTTCAACGATCAACATTGGTGTTGTGGTGGGCGAGACCGAAAGCCGTTAATTAATTTACCAGGGTCCTCAGGATGCTCTGCTGACATCAGCTTGATGAAGCCCCAAGGACTTGGAGCAGCTTGCGAACGACTCCGACATTCTCCACACAGCCAGCAGGAGGCACCATGCCTCGGGCGTTGATATACGCTGCAGTCGAGCCACGGTTCACAGTGGTAATGGTGACGAACCCGAGCTGTCGGCGGCGACGGCGTCTTTGTCCGGCGTGGTGCTAATTGTATTGAAAAATCGCGCTAGTGGCACATAAAAGACCTGTCCACGGATTTTAGTCCCCTTCATTCCACCACTCTCTCAACATGCCCCCAAAACGCACAAATCCATCTGGAGAGGTTAGCGAGCGTCCTGCGAAGAAGACAGCGACAGGAAGCAAGAAGGCTTCAACTGGCACCAAGAAAGCGTCGGCTGGAGGCAAGAAAACGGCGGCGGGAGTCAAGAAAGCATCAACTCCACAGCTTCAAGCGTCCACACAGCTAAAATGGGACAAGGTATTGACCTCCATTCTACGATGTTCCCCGCCGCTGATTTGTTTGGGACGTCAATAGCCTGAGTACTCAGACGAAAAGCCCACCGGAGAGTGGGCCAAGATGTCTGTCGAGCGATGGTGGTGAGTTTGGATAGCTTATCCTGATAGGGTGATCAACAGGGCTGATCTACGTGCTGATAGCCTTCTGCCTCCATACAACACCTTGATCACCGATGATCAATGGAAGACGTATTATCAGTGCGCCCTTCTTCTTCCGCTGGAGTCTATGCTTACGCTTGTTTTGCAGCGAACGATCTGGACTGGATGATGTCAACTCGGTGGAATCGGACAAGAACAGGATGGTTGTATCGGATGAGTTATGCTGTGATACTTGGGAACAGCTACGTTTTATGTCCGGGAATGTCGCAGCGGCGATTTTTGGCAGCGTGCTGGACGGTGAACACAAGAAGCGTATTGGACGAACTTTACTAGGCTCGCTTTATTTATTTAGTCGAGTTGTCGGGCTCTGGCGAGTAAGTAGATTTGACCTCGAACTACACCGAGACATATATTAACACAACTACATAGAGGCGACGGATCGCCTCGTGAAATTCGTGCTATGACGCGTCTGTATTCTCCTTTTGGACTCGGGACCTCGATCGATTTTCACTATGGTTATTATGTTCGAATCCGTTACGGCGATCGTTTTGGGTCGCTTGGTGAGCCTTGTCTTTCTTGGCTTATAGCCTTACACTTATCCATCGAATATTAGGGGTCATCGCTAGCACCATTCATGACTGCGATGGCGAGACGCCTCGGAAATCTAGGACGATAGAAAAGGGCTATAGAGGAAGCGAAAAAGCAGCACAAGGCGTGACTAGGGTGTTCAACAGGGTATTTATTCATCCTTTCGCAGCGAATCCGGAAGCTAATATCTTTCTGACGCAGGGCGAGAAAAGCTCAAGAGTTACGAATGTGGCTAAGATCAAAGAGTTTGAGGAGCCACTGTTTGGATGTGCGGGTTGGCTGTACGTGTTTTGATTCTTTTCATTTGAAGCCTCATGCCCAATACATCTTTTTTCTTAGGTCCCCACTTAAACTCACCCACCTTTTGTTCGCTGCGGCAGGCGTAATGAGTTTCAACGAAGATGACACGGATGCGCCAAAATCGACACTGGCCAAGTTTCAGTTCTTCCGGGGCGAAAACGACGGAAAGGATCTACTGAAGGAGGAACTCGAGAAACTCGGTGAGCTGGAGGACGAATTGGATGAAGATATGGATTGCGTGCCCGAACGGCTTTTGCTGTTGGCGCAGTATGAGATGGAAGTGGGGGTAGATACGAACATCGGAGCGGCGAATGGTAACAAGAAGTCTAAGAAGGTATAAGCACGATGTTTTCGCAACCAGTAAATCAGGCTTCTCCGTATTTTCGTAACGATGGTTTTATTTTCATGTACATCCAGATCCTCTCGTAGTCACCCAATCATAACTTTACATATTTGTACAAGATGCATCCTCTGAGTCTAATTAACTTGGAGCGGAACTAGCACAGAATTAATTCGTCGAAAGCTCGCGTTTCTGATCACTAGTGAATTGAAATGAAGTACCTACCACGTTAGCTCGTGGTTGGGTGAGCCATGTGGCTCGTGGCTCGTGAACTGGTCACCGCCACCGAAGTCCTTGAGCTCGGACGATTACGTCAGCTTATAACAAAATAAGGTGGACTACCATCGCTTTTCGGTTTGTACCACGTCTGTACTCGATTAGCCACCTCTAGACACTTCGTGGATGCCAATACCAAAACTTGCGTATCTTGCGGAATTTTTGAGTCTCCAGCGCACTAGGCCACAGTACTAAAGCACATCGATGACGTCGGTGTGCGGTCTCAAGGAGCTGGAGCGGCTCGATCACTCTCATTCCTAGCGCAAGCCAGCAAGCTGTGCCGTGCCTCGTTAGCGTGTATTGTAGTCTATTCACAGTTTATAGTGCCGATGGTGGTGAGCTTAACTTATGCCGGCGACGACGACGTCTTTTCAAACTTGCTAAAGCCGGACTAAATCGCGCCAGTAGCAGGCCCTTATAAAACACCTGTCGGCGTACGGCCGAGCCATTTAGGTTCATAGTAGAACGCAGGTTGACTCGTGGGGATTTAGCACAGGATAGGCAAGTTGCTCTTCAAGGCTGTGCGGCGCCAATGCGAAGCACTCTGGCCCTATATTGTCGCTTGCTCCTTCACTTGGGCTTGTAGAGTTCAACCACAAGGACATCCACCCTCGCTTTATCTCACACTCAAGCAGTCTTGTACCACGTCAACATATAGACGATAACACCCGAGATATCCACCAGCCCAGCCAAGATAATTAATTAACTTTGCCCACCTTACCTGGTCACAGCCACCAGCCGCAACTGGTCAACTTTATGTCAATCGACATATCGACTTTCTAGATATTGCTCTCACTCCATCGAGCACGTAAACCTGTGCAGATTGGCCTATGGACCCAACTTCACAGCACAGCGCCGGGAGTCAGGGCCTAGGGCCTAGCAACTCGACGGCACCACCTGGCACAAAACAAGGGACAAAGCGAAAAATTCAAGACGGGCTAGCCAATATCGGAGCCGCATTGAGCAAAAGCGCTGGTATATTCGAATTTGGACCCTTGAAGGCGGTGTTGGATGATATTGGCGAATTTACGAACGCTATCCGGGTTAGTTGCTTCACATTGAACCGAACCCGGGGTAACAGGTAATAACACCACTTTATACCCAGAGAGTGTCCTCTAGTCACGAACATAGTGACGCACTAATAAGAGAACTGGAAGAGTTGCTGAATGACGTATGCGAGCATCTTAACGGAGCTATGTCCCCAGCTGTGAAGTCGAGTATCGAGGACCTTGCAAAGTAGGGCGCAATTATTACCTCAGCAAGCCTACTGAAGCTTTGGGACAGGGGAGTCAGGAAGGGGATAGAGCTATTGCGAGACAACCAGCGTCAGAATGGCAGGATAGGGAGGCTAGAAGAGGCGATGAGAGCCGACGACAAGGTGAACGGGTGCTTTCGTCAGGTCATGATGCTACTCCATCGGCTCAGTGTAAGCACCTGCTTCGCTGTTGTCAACATGGCACTCATCGCAACACAGGTAAACGCGAACGTGAGTGTGTTGAAGGCTGTTGACCAGGAAGCCACGGTGGGTATCAATGATTAGGCTACTGGGGGTGTAGCTTGCTAATGTGTTCAATACAGGATCGACTGCTCAGGACCTTGCGTGACTCGCCCTCAGCAAAATACTGCTCCATAGAGGGAGAGAGCCTGCGCCGGGGTGAATGTACGCCAAACACGCGGGTTGAACTACTTGATCAGCTACGAATGTGGGCGTGCCATGACCAGGCACCGAAGATATACTGGCTGAACGGCATGGCTGGCACAGGCAAGACCACCATCGCATATAGCCTATGCGAGTACTTGCAGAGCGTTCAGAAGCTTGGCGCAAGCTTCTTCTGCTCGCAGCGCCTGCCCGAGTGTCGCGACGTGAGTAGGATCGTGCCGAGCATCTCGTATCGACTATCGCTTTTCTCTGTGCCGTTCCGACGTGCTCTGGCGAGTGTGCTGCAGGACGACAAGGACGCACATAACCAGCCGCTACAGAAGCAATTTGATGCGTTATTCGTTCGACCTTTGCGAGAAACGATAGACACGTTCCCTGCAAACGTCGTGATCGTGATCGACGCGCTGGACGAGTGTGACGATCAAGAGGGAATAGGGAAGGTCATAACGACCTTGCTGTCCCACGTGGCAAGGCTCCCCGTCAAGTTCTTTGTCACCAGCCGCCCAGAGGCGAGGATCGTTGACCAGATGCGAAAGAAAGAGGCCAAAGGAGTGCGGCTTGAGCTGCGTCTCCACGAGCTAAGCAGTACGGTTGTACGACAAGACATCGTCACGTACCTGAAAGTCAAACTGGTCCCTGCTGAACTCTCAGACGCCGAACTAAACATATTGGTGCAGCGATCTGGGGTACTTTTCATATACGCCGCTACTGTAGTCCGATTCATCGAGTTCGACGACTTCTCTGGCTGCAAGCAGAGGCTGAAACTCGTGCTTGACGCGTCGACCACTCTGACTAATGAAAGCGACGAACCCTTGGACGAGCTGTACACTGCCATACTGAAAACTGGGCTAGACCGCAACGGGATGACACGTGCGGAACAGGCGGCAAAAGGAACGGTGCTGAGACACGTAGTGTGCGCCCGAGAGCCGCTATCTCTGGATGTTATGGCTGGTCTAATGCAAGCTGACAACACAGTACAAGTGTTGACTGCGCTCCGCCCGCTACATTCGGTGCTGAGTGTGTCGGACAGTGGGATTATCGGCACGCTGCACGAGTCGTTTCCAAACTATCTGCTTAACCACGCTCGCTCTGGCAGGTTCTACTGCGATCCTGGTCGACATCATGTACAAATGGCTCAACAATGCTTTGCTTTGATCAATGTGCCGAACCCACCTTTCAACATTTGCAAGCTCGAGTCGTCGTATATGCTTGACGAAGAGGTGCCCGATATTGCTCAGCGGGTGGACCAGGCGATATCACGAGCCTTATTATATGCGTGCCGATACTGGGCTGCACATCTTGAGCTAGCGGATCAAAGTGAGGACTGTTCGCAGCTACTGTATGAGTTCCTATCAGAGCGACTGCTGTTGTGGATGGAAGTGATGAACCTGACAAATAAAATGTGGGAGGGAGTAGACACGTTACATAAGGCGCGGATTTGGTGTAGAGTGAGTGGTTGACAGTGAGCGTGCCGGATATGACCTGAGAGGTTCCGCAGGATCACGCATGCTCGGACGACTTGCGATTACTGGCCCAGGATGCGAGCAGGTTCGTATCTGTGGCACTGACCGAGCCGATCCTGCGTAGTACACCTCAGATCTATGTCACCGCACTGGCGCTTTGGCCAAAGTCGAGGTCGGTGACGAAGTATTACCTCCCCAGATTTCCGGGACTCGTGAAGGTCACGGGAACGGCAATGGTAAGACACACACTCACTCCTGCGACCCTGTACCTCTTCGCGAATGGGATATGGAACTTCGCATATTCATCAGATGGCGAGCATGTCGCGTTTATTTTTGACAGTTCTATTGGAGACTCTGACGGGGATTCTGGCGAGAATTCTGACGAGGATTCTGATGAGGATTCCGACGAAGATTTGGAAGGGGAGTTGGATGAAGAGTGTGAAGGGGAGTGTGACGGAAATCTCACTGTTGCAATCTGGAATCTTCGCACTGGTCGATGTGTGGCCAGCTTTGGGAATGACCGGAGTCCATTTGCTTCTATTGCATTCTCTCACGACGGCTTGTACGTCATTTTGGGCTGTGATGATGGGACAGTCTGTATCTGGGATACTCAAACCCGTCAGATGGTGGGAGGCCCGCTGAGATCATGCCACAGCACAGACATGATTCAATCAGTTGCGTGCTCCCCTGACGGAGATCGTATCGTTGCTGGTTCTAGCGACAATCACGTATATATCTGGAGCAGAGGCACAGGTCAGATCATAGCAACTCTACCTGGACACACTAAAGCGGTTCACACGGTCGCATACTCTCCTGATGGTGCATACATCCTATCTAGCTCGTTCGACCGAACTATACGTATTTGGAGTGCATACTCTAGTCAAACGCTCGGACAGGGGCTAGATTGCCATATAGGAGATTTAGATCCGGTCGCATTCTCTCCTAATGGCGCCCATGTTGCATCTGGCTCCGAGGGCGTATGCATCTGGAATGCGCGGACCGGAGAGCTGATTAGAAAACTACTCGGGGGACACACTGACCTGATCACTTCTGTTCGATATTCCCCCTCCGGCTTGCATCTTGTTTCTGGATCATATGACCAGACTGTCTGCATCTGGGACCTACTCGATGGTCAGCTAGTTACTCAGCTGGACGATAGCTATGGTTCAATCGCATGGGTCTCATATTCTCCCGATGGTGCACAGGTTCTAGCTTGTTCCAGGTCGGGTATTCTAAATATCTGGGACTCGAGTGTTGCCGAGGCAGATGTCCAGACAAGCTTTGATGATTCCGTCAAGACCGAGAACGCCTTGCACACCGATATTGACAGTGCACCCACTAGCCTGGACGTCGCCGACCGAGTTGAGCGTGTCGACCAAACAAATGCTCCTCCAATGGTAGACATTTCGTCTGAGGGCCAGTATAAAGCAATTACAGCACTAACCTTCTCTCCTGATGGTGCATACATCGTATCTGGATCTCATGACTGCACCCTGCGTATCTGGGATGTCCGCACAGGCAGAATGGTTGGACAGCCGCTTGAGGGTCACACTAAACCCATCTGGTCAGTATCATTCTCCCCCAACGGCACCCGTGTTGTATCTGGCTCTGGTGACGCGACTATGCGCATCTGGGACGTCAGCACTCGCACAATGTTCGTACCACCGCTCACAGGTCACACCGATGTGATATGCTCAGTTTCGTACTCTCCCGATGGTGCTCACATTGCGTCTGGCTCTCATGACAAGACTATACGTATCTGGGACGCATACACCGGAAAGATTGTAGGATCAACGCTCACAGGGCATACTGATGCGGTCGTCCGGGTGTCATACTCACCTGATGGTGCCTTTCTTGCTTCTGGATCTTTCGACGAAACCATACGAATCTGGAATACACGAACTGGTAGGACTGTAGGAGAGCCACTCAAGGGTCATGAATCCTCGGTTGGGTCAATTGCGTTCTCTCCTAACGGCGGCCTATACATTGTAGCTTGTTCCCACGATAGTGTATATGTCTGGGATGCATATAGTGGTAGCATGATTGGACAGCCTCTCAAACCTGGCCGCGATCAGTTATGTTCTGTCTCATTCTCTTCTGCTGGTGCAAACTTCTCTTTCAGATTTTTGAATGGGGCTATCCACGTTTCGCACATCCATACTTTCCAAGACTCGACCTTGCCATTCAGACTAGATTATGGCATTGGCTCCTTGATGAACCGTATAACATTCTCCCCCGACGGTATGCAGGTTGCTTCTAGCTATTATGATGGTACTATCCGGGTATCGAGCATCCACGTTCGCCAGATCTTGGATGCCGGGATGAGGTCTCACGGTGACCAGCCCTATGCTTTTAAGCTGTGCACATGTAATAGTAAGTGGCTTTCTTCTAGTTCTATCCCTCTCGCCTAACATTCCCTTGGAGTATGCGAATCGCATTCAGACTGTGGTATCTGGGAGCTCGACGAAGACGGATGGGTGGTCACGGGAAACTCGCAGAAGCTGATGTGGATTCCACATGACCTACGCGAGTCCCTACGAGTTCCACATAACACGGCTTTGATGTCGAGACATAGTACGTTACAGCTTGACTTTAGCAACGTCAAAATCGGAACAAGCTGGTCTGAGTGCTATACCCCACGAGTTTAGACTTCTTGGTTGTTTAACATGTAATTTGTCGCTGCTGGCCGCTTAACGTTCTGCTCCCGTCTGTATGAATATACTATAATCACGACAGGTCGTGTCTATTTTAACGGTCGATGTCTATATTATAACATTTCTCGCTCAGGTATTTACAGACATTCTGCTAAACAGTGACCGCCCGGTAGGTTGGGGGGTATGGGAACGGCGCAGAGTCACAAGCTTAATTTCTGGCGTTCTCTTGGCGCTAGGGAATATCGCTGGGTCAAGACCAAGGCAGGGCGTCTTGGGGCGGAACTTCACACTGTCTTGTACGGTCTCGTCTCGATAAGATGAGTGAAATGCCTGACTTTTTGCAACAGCATCCCTAAGTTGCCTAGGAACCTTATGAAATAAAAATAGTCGTCCGATGAGCAAGCCAAATGTGTTTACGAGATGGAGGCTAAGTGCGAATCCAATCATCTGTTTCTTCGTCTTTCAAGTCCATTAGAGACATGTAAATACTTAATGCTCTCAGGGCTTCCCAATCTCATTCTACTCGTAACCAGCCTCTTGCTGATCTGAATGAGATGAATCTTCAGCATGACGATTGACTGAGCGAGATAAAATACTATACGTTCCATCATCTGAAGCATGGTTGAAGTACTTGATGTATGGTAGCTGTAGGCCACCCTACTACTTTGTGTAGCGAGCGGTTCGAGGATATGTATACGATATAATTTATCATAAGCCGATTGTGGGCTCCAAGGATAAGATATCTAAGAAGAGATTCAAGTAAGGAAGATGAACTGTCCATGTTTCTGCACTTACCAATGCGTATAGGGTAAGTCTTTGGTGGTTCGCCCACAGGCTGACGCATACAGCTGACCAGCCAGGAACACCCACCAAATACAGCAATGAGTGATTTGTTCGCACCCGAGCAAGGGCCGGGATTAGTTCCGCTCAGCCACAAGCACGTAAGTCGCCTACCTAATGCCCTCGTACCGAGCCGTCTCGTCACAAATTCTGCTGGTGACAGTCCGCGACAGGCCCCTGCCTCATCAACGTACCTAAACGACGGATTTGGGCACGTCCTAGGACGAGTTTCGGATGTCCCCATCAACGCCCTGGTCTTACTCCAACGCTAGTTCCAGGCAATTGTCCAGCTACCCGTCCCGGGCAACCCAAACGGATAAACTACCTATTCCCTTCCCTAGAGACTGGCAATGATGCAAAATGTATATAAAATGCGCGGCGTACCGATATTTCTCGTAAGTGATAGTACCGCATTCAGCGCATATAGAGTATGAGGAAATGAGGTCAATGGTGACCAGATCTAGACTCGTATCTGAACCATTAGCACACCCATATCAGGACCAAATCAGACCCGGATCGGGTAACCAATTATGCCCGAGTTGCACCGCAATCAGTCCAACACAGCCCGAAAGAGGCAACTCTCTGAAACCGCCAGCTTGATAGGTAATTCGAAACTAGATTCAAACAGGAGGCGGGGTAGTAGATACATGCTCGTACTCTCCTCTTCGACTTCGTGAATTTGAACCTAGAGGTAATGTATCGGGAACACGAGAGGGTACGAACGCCTAATTTACGCATGAGATTAGTACATTTCCGTAGGAGTTATAGTGATGAAATAGGGGTGGCTTACCTCGTACCAATTCCTCCTCTGACTCCATAACGTCTCCGAATTGAGCCCGGCTCTCTCCATTCGTCCTTTCACAGCCGCACCGAGCAATAGCCCGAAAACAATCAACAAGAACAGCGTTACGACTAGCTGATCTCTCGGCGAATCACGTTCTATTACACGAGATCAACATCGCAATACAGGTCTACATGCCAGCGGAAAGTACTCACGGAAACATCTAGCTTCGACATCACCCTCCTTCCCTGTCGCCGTATCCGGATTGGAGTCTCCCAGTTTCGCATCAGTGCAGATATCGAGCTTTTGGTCAAGACACCATTGTTTAGTGCAGGACAGGCATGGTTTGTCGGTTGTAGGGTGGTAGATGGGAAGGATTGTGTAATTGGAGAAGCAGATGCCTAGCGAGAGTCGTATGAAACCGGAAACGAGAAACATGAGCCTTGAGAGGGAGATCGACGAGAGGATTGTGGCGTACATTTACAAAAGTTCATAACATCCTTGCTGTTCCCAATAAGATCTGCGCTAGCCTTCATTTCCCAAGACGAACACAAGAAAACCCAATCAGCTCAACCAACCCCACCAGCACAGAATAATACACAAGCTAACCCTAGTCGCAAAAATTAAAACCAGAGCAGACAGCCAAACCGCCCATATCCTAGTCATGATCGTCGCCGTCAAGAAAAAGAACCAGACCGAAACGCCCAAGCGCCCGTTGATGGAAACAGGCACACGTGATCGTTTTGAGACTCATTACCGACCGACGACGCGTAGATATTCCATTTGTTAATCTTATTGGACGATGTCGGCAGAGTATGACGACGTGTTGACGAATCAGCCGGTGGTTATTGATAATGTGAGTTTGTGCTGTGTCAAAGGATAGGGTGGAGACGTGAATTGAATGCTTGTGTATAGGGATCAGGGACGATAAAAGCTGGGTTTGCCGGACAGGACCATCCGAAATGTTTCTTTCCATCTTTGTGAGCACAAATAACGTCTCAATTTACCCGATGCTTACTGACTTATTTCTAAGCGTCGGTCGCCCAAAACACCCACGCGTAATGGCCGGCGCGCTCGAGGGCGACACATTCATCGGCCGACGAGCGCAAGAGTACCGAGGTCTATTAAAGATCAAATACCCCATCGAGCACGGGATAGTAACAGACTGGGATGATATGGAGAGGATATGGAACTGGGTGTACACCGAGGAGTTGGGCACGTTGAGCGAGGAGGTGAGTCTATTGGCGTTATGGACGAGAGGAGCATTGTTAATGGTAACGAGGAGGATAGCATCCCGTACTCTTAACAGAAGCTCCATTAAATCCTCGCACAAACCGAGATGTTGCTGCTCAAATATTTTTCGATACATTCAACGTGCCTGCGTTATTTACGAGTGTACAAGCTGTGCTGAGTTTGTACGTTCTCTCGCCCTAGAGACCACGGCGTGCATATTAATTGATTATGTGTTTCTAGATATTCATCAGGACGAACAACCGGAATCGTACTCGACTCGGGCGACGGCGTAACCCACGCCGTACCAGTATTCGAAGGATTCTCCATGCCGCACGCGATACGGCGAGTAGACGTCGCAGGACGGTACGTCCCATCTCCCACACCCTCGCCCCTTGCTCTAAAAATATCCTCTACAGAGACGTAACAGACCACCTCCAACTTCTCCTCCGAAAAGCCGGACACAACCTGCACACCACGGCCGAACGCGAAGTCGTGCGCACGATCAAAGAAAAATGCTGCTACGTCGCGTTGAACCCGATTAAAGAGGAGAAGGATATCAGTGGGCGGTGGGAGGAGTTTAAGCTTCCTGATGGGAATGCTGTTCAGGTGCGATCCCCTTTTCTGATTTTATTTAGGAGGGTGTTGATTGGTGAGGTGTAGCTTGGTCCAGAACGGTTTAAAGCCCCAGAGATTCTGTTTAATCCTGAACTTATCGGACAAGAATACGCGGGCGTACATCAGGTCGTCGTCGATTCTGTTAACCGAGTCGACCTCGATCTGAGGAAAAACTTGTTCACGAATATCGTTCTGAGCGGAGGGTCTACATTATGTCGCGGTACGTCTTTATTCATTTTACGTATTCTAGTTCTTTGGATTGATTTCATTTTGTTTTAGGATTTGGAGATCGGTTATTGAACGAGGTGAAGAAACTTGCGTTGAAGGATGTTAAGATCAAGATTTATGCTCCTCCTGAGAGGAAGTATTCGACTTGGATCGGAGGGTCGATTTTGGCTGGATTGAATACGTTCAAAAAGGTGCGTTGTGGCCTCTCGTCAACCCCCTCCCTCTCTTAACTAGCTTTCCGACTTTTCCATAGATGTGGATCAGCGCAGAAGAGTACCAAGAAGATCCCGACATCATCCACAAGAAAACCAACTTCTAGATCACCCTCTCTCTCTCTATTCCTCTCATCCTCTCGTTCTCCCACCTTGTATAAGGCTTCTCGCAACTCATCATCACCGCTGTCTGTTGTTCCCACCACACTATGTATCCCCAACCCGATTTATACCACCTCAATGCTTAGATCCCTTCACACTTAGTCGTTTGGCAAGGTTTTTCTTCAACAAATAGCGATGCATACACAAAAGGACGATAAAATGCATGAAAGGCGAGTAGTGATATGACAAAGCGAGGTTTGGCGCGAAAACCATGTCCAGCCAAAGACGACCTTCTCTGTCGGATAGTTTACTTGCCCTTCTTGGCGGGTTCGGCGGCCTTGGACTTTTTCGTGCCGCGGAACTGGATAAAGTAATATGGTGTGAGGGGGAAGTATATGGAAAGAAGGAGAGAGGGGGGACGCTACCTTCTTTGCTCGGTTCTTACGCTCCTTTCGTAGTTTGCGCGAAGCCTTGTCGACTTTGGCCTCAAGACCGGACTACACACCATCCAGCCAACACATAAGCATCCAAACGTCGAAACCAGTAGGGATTGAACATACCCGGACAAGCCTGTACTTGGGCTCAAACTTTCGCTGCGCAGCTTCGTCATCGTAGATCAACCCAAAGCCCGTACTCCGTCCACCACCGAATTGGGTTTTGAACCCGAATGTTACGACTCGGGCTTTGTCGGTTTTGTATTGGGCCTACTCATACCCACATTTTTAGCATTAAACCAGGAGAGTGGGGGTAGGGAGAGAAGGAGGGGCGAGAGAATGGAGAGAGGGACAGGACGGAAAGACGTACGGCGAGTTTTTCAGAAAGCTCAGCCTTGGAGACATTTGGCCGGTTGGGGTGGAGTACGTCGAGGACGAACTGACGCCGTTGGAGGAGGCGGTTGGTGATGAATTTGCGAGTGCGGAGTGTTACAGGTGCGTCCGACTATAGCATGAAGTGGGTTAGCGAATATGCTCGGACACAAGACGTACGAAGATGCCAAAGATATCATATGCGCATTTGTTATCTGTCCATCCAGATTGAACCCTCCAACCCAACGCTTTCTCCCCTCCTTTCGCATTCTCCAAGCGTTCCGCCTGCACCAAACAGCACTCAGACAGATATACGCACCATGATGGGCTATTTCGTCGCCTTTTACAATATACTCGCCGTCACAATCCAAGTAATCAACGTCGGAACCAGAAACTTGCTTCCGTTCGGATAACCCCAAAAACAAACACATCCAAACTCATCCCAAGCGGCACGTGCCGCAATGATCTTCTGCGCCCGCGGCCATCACTTTGCTGCGCTGGACACTACTCTGAACTCCTAGCCACACCGACTATGTCGAATCGACAAGACTTTGCGTCGTTTACGGCGTATACGCCTCCGCCTGATGCACCACCCGAGCCGGGTACGCAGTCGAAAGCCAAGCGGCCGTGGTTCCCACCGCACCAGTCGTCGAATTTTGTGCAATCTGTAGCGGGGCCGTCGAGCGCTGGGGGTTCGTATCAGGTATGACATACTATGGGGGTCTTGGCTTAGTTGATTGATTTGGTTGGGGAATTGGTGGATAGGCTGGCGCCGTACCGACGTTTGGAAACTCGATGGGAGGCGGAGCGGGTGCTGTTGAGGAGCAGATGGGTGTAAACGAGTGGGAGACGAGGTTTGGGTGGAGGGTGGACATCGAGGCTGCTGTTGCGTATCTGGGTGGGCCGATCACAGGTGCGTTGAATGATCGTTCACTTAGACGTCAGACCAGCTGATGATGCTCTTGCGGTACAGCGTTGATACTGCTGATCGTAGAGACGACGAATGATTTCGTTAGGTTTCACGGTGGGTGGATGTTCGTGATGTAGATCGTTGGCTCATAAATTAACATGTCAATCCAAATTCAGCTTATCAATCTGCCCTGCTCATCACACCCTTGCTTTTACTGCGAGGTTTCTTTGGGTTACTTTCCTTCCCTAGATTGTTTACGTTCTTATCCACCATGAGCATTATAGTCTCTGCATTATATATGGCGTAAGCATTTCAGCTCTCTTTGCCTCTCAGATATTCATTCAAACTCCTTTCGTACAGATTCCGAACATTTAGAGACGCTAATGGCGTCGGTCTTACACGATACCATCTGCCATACATAGGAATATTCGCCGATAGGTGGTTGGGAGAGGAGTGATGCAACTCAGTCGGATGGCTTTGGACATTGAAGAGAATTAAGCATGTTTTGTCGTTGTCATAATGCAATTTCGGTCATCAAGTCTGCTATGACGCAAGCCTGAGCATTCTTCACGTGACTAATTTATGGGTGGCGATGCGACGGCTACTCCTTCACTCGACGCTCACCTGGTCACGACGACCCAATTCGCAGTTCAACACCGCTGTACTGAGATGATTAATTTTATCACCTCAAGGCCAACATACTTGAGACTTAGGATCCTCTCGCCTAGCTTTTGCTCCGGATTTGAACATGGTACTTTTAGTCCTCTCGCACCATGTCATACACCACATCATCCATGAGCCGCCTCTTGTCCCTCCCATATTCTTTATGTCTCATTCGCCGCAAAGCTCAATTGAAGAAATACAATATCTCATTTTATCGCTTATATAACTCACTCTTCAATACCGGACGATCTAACCCCTAATAATCCGGACGAATCCTGGGTGAACTTGTAAACGAAAACCAGGCTCTCGTGCTAAGCTGGTTTAGTTTGATAAACATACGCCGTGAATAAGCCCCTCCATGCGACTTGTCTCGGGAAACCTAACCTTGAGCTTGATATATACGACTATGGTAGATAGTACCTGCTGCGGCACCCCTTGTTTCCTTCTCTTTTCTCTCTTGTCGTGATCCTGTTTCTCTCTCTCTCTCTCGTGACTTTGATGTCGGTACATAAGGCCATGCCTTCATCTGACAATAAATTATCATTTTTTTTTTTAAAAAAAGACTATGGTAGAGCTACTCTTGAGTCTTATAAATTAGCGACGGGCATACAGCTCATCTGGCCGCGCCAAGACTTCTACTACTCTGCTTCTGGCCGACATAAATGTATGGGCGCTTGGTTGGGTGGGGAGGGTGCCTAATTAGAGTATTCAAGAGCGCGAGGTACGATTATATGGTTCTTCCGTGGTCATGTAATTCCCGGGAGTTGTCAAACATTGAGGCAGAATATTTACAAGTAGACATCGGTTCACGTGTCTCTCCAAATCCTTCTCTCAAAAAATATAGCAGTAATTCACCATCGAGCTGCGCGAGCAATCGTATGGCAACATTTGATCGAACAATCAACCAAACACTAGCCGAACCCGTACGCGATGCGGAATGTTACACGTGCCCGTGCCGTGCGCGCTCCGAGAACACCGATCAATGGGCCCGCCAAGTGTCGGCTGCTACACGAAATGATACCGCTCAACACGGACTGAGCTATTCTTGGGGTGTATCACGAGCTCGTGTTTACAGTTCCATATCTGGGTGAAGATGGTAAGTCGTTGCACCTTATTTGATACCTAAAGTGTACCTTTCGCTTAGTCCTAGAGTCGGGCTTAAACTACATTTTGCAAGCGAGATACTACATTCGGGACCGAAGCTGTCGGCAGACGGAATCAGTGAGCTGAACGCTACACGCGGTGCGTCGGCCACGGACAACGCGGCAGAGCAAGAACCTCGCCGCTTTGATTCTACGCGACGGCACCAAGAGGAATTTTTGTGCCGCATAGTCGACCAGAATTATTGCGAATCGTGAAATGCTCCGGGCAATGCACTATTGAGGCAGGTGAATGTCTTGGGTACGACGGAGACTGTCGGAGAGCGCTAACTCGCGACTGGTATAAAATGCGAGGAACTTCTTGCCTATACAGCATCAGTCTCCAATCTACTACTCGAATACTCCACTCCAGCCACTCTAGCAGCTTCACTATCTATAGACATGTTTTCTGCTGCCAAAATCGCCTCGTTCGCTGTCGCTGGTCTCGGGCTGGTTGGGACTGTCGCAGCCGCACCTGTTCACAACGCTACTGTACTCGTCGCTCGCGGCCCTTATGATACGCACAACGGATGGGTAAGTCTGCTGAACAAATCAGACCTGGTGCAGTATCTAACGCTTCACAAACTCACAGGCTTCGTGGTGTACGCATATACTCATCTCTCATCCAAATTTATGTACTAATCAAAAGCTTCTGTTTAGATAACCCCTCTGCTGGTGTTGGTGCTTGCGGATGGCAAAACGTATGTCCAGTCTCAGTTAGGCATACTATCTCACTCATGTTACTCTATAGCAAGACTACGAATGGGTTGCTGCCGTAGGAACCGGGCTCTTTCAGGAGATGATGACCGGTCTGTCCTATTCAACTTTACCCGAGCTATTCGTTCTGATATCTATCGACATTTAAAGATGGTAACCCCAACCATAGCGCTGCTTGCGGAAAGACTGCCACTGCGACCTGGAACGGCAAGACGATTACTCTCGGGATCGTTGACCGCTGCTATGCTTGCGGCTACGACGATATCGATCTCGCGCCTGCTGCTTTCCAGCAGTTTGCTGATCTTGGTAAGTACTCCCAGATAACACACTCTCCTGACATGGTAACTCATGACTTATTGCAGGCGTCGGCAAGCTTTACGGCTTCTCTTGGCGCTTCAATTAAATGCCGAGTAGCCTTCATTGACTGCTTGTATGTTTTCTCTTGGGGTTCGTTCGATTTGTCTTTCGATAGAAAATATCTCTTTCCATAACGCGGCTAGAGTAAAGCTACCCTAAAAATTGGGTCAATCGGCCGCATTCAGGTAACAGATATATGGAAAGGGGTCTAACATATGCGCTAAAGTTCTCGTAAAATTGGTTTGTCTGCTAGGATACAGCTTTCTACAGCGATTATTCCACTCGTGGGCTCGAAGTCAAGTGCTTTAGTTAAGAGTTCAAGAACTCATGAACTGGGAGCTATTCTTTTTTGGTTGTTATAAATTGATGCCTGCGGTTTGCGGTTATTCTGTTGCTTGTGGCTCGTGGCTTGGTCGGCCCGGGTATTTACTTCCGTCCCCACATCACGTGCGTCGGTCTATAATCAAACCTTTTGTTCCTTGACTCGGACCGGCTGTCAAACTTACACGAAATGGATCCCGGCGTACTCCTGCGCTCCGCGCTCGCGACCACTCCTCACGACTACAACCTAAAATGACTACAATAGGGGAGGAACAGCGCCCGTTGCTTGGTCCCACACATGCCCCAACGCATGGCGATGTAGAAATACTCGTTGACGTACCAGAAGGGAGTCAAGGAGAAGCAGATGCGAGAAAGCCCACACCGCTACCAATGAAACAAATTTCGATTCTGCTACTAATGGGCCTTTGCGAGCCTATCACGTTTACGGTTATCTAGTGGGTTTTAGCTGTGGATTTTTGCACTGTTTACGCTAATCTCCTATTTTTGGCTTGTAGCCCGTTTATTGCGGAGCTGGTAAACAAGACTGGTGTCACAGGAGGAGATAGCACTAAAATCGGGTACTATGCTGGCCTTATTGTAAGGGCTGTTATTGCGTGGTTGTATCCGCTACTTAAAAATCCTTACCTGGTAGGAATCGATATTCTTCTTTACCGAAAGCCTCTTTGTGCTTCAATATGGGCGTATCTCGGATCGTATTGGGAGACGCCCAGTTCTCATGTTTGGACTCTTTGGGCTGGCACTCTCAATCTTCTCCTTCGGTTTGAGCAAGACGTTTGGTGGGCTAGTGTTTTCAAGGGCGTTGTCGGGTGCTTTGAACGTAAGCTTAGACATAGTACCTAGAACGACCGAATGTTTATTGACATGAGAACATAGGGCAATATAGGCGTCGCCAAAAGTATGATGGTCGAGCTGACAAATGAAACTAATCAAGCACAATGTGAGTGAACGTATACGGTACAGAATAGCCCAATTGTTTAACCCAATCTTTCCAGGCTTTGCCTTTATCCCAGTGATGTGGTCTACAGGCTCAACCATCGGCCCTTTCATCGGCGGGACACTCAGCAATCCTGCCAAACTACTCCCACACATATTCGATACCCCATTCTGGAACGAGTACCCATACTTCCTACCCTGTCTCGTTACGGCTGCGTTCACGGGTTTTGTTTTTATCCTATCCGCATTGTTCCTTCAAGAAGTGAGTAGATCTAGTTGATGCACGAGTAGCCCTGAATTAATTCTCGTAACCAGACGCATCATGCTCATGCTGAGCCAAAACCAGACCCTTCGTCGACTCTGGCCCAGTACGGCGCAGTCAACGAGCCAATTCGCGCTGCGCCTCAGCCTGCCCCGTCAATCCGTTCGGTGCTCACCAAGCGCGCATGCATCGCAATCATCAATTACGCGTTCTTATCGTTTTGCGACATCGCATATCTAGCTATTATTGTGTGCTATCTCTCATCTTTGCTAACATGATAAGTCGCCTCTAATCCTTTCTTAGCCTGTTATGTTTGCCGCCTCCACCAAAAAAGGCGGGCTTGGTCTCACCCCCCGCTTCATTGGCCTTATTCTCGGCACGCAGGGCATCATCAGTGGCATAGTCCAAGTCTTCTGCTTTGCACCAATTCATCGGCGGCTTGGCAGCAAGCGCCTGTTAGTGACAGGTTTGACAGCGTACACGGGTCTTACACTAAGTTTTCCGGTGATGAATGTGTTTGCGCAGAGAGAGATGTGGTGGGCGGTATGGACCGTGATGGGTATACATATTTTGTTGTCATGTCCCGCAGTTATGACCTTTGGTGAGTTTAATTCTTGAAAATGTTTATCAGTTTTACAAAATCTAATAACCCGCAATTATTTTGTCCCCGTGTAGGCTGCATGACTATTTTTGTAACATCGGCCGCACCCTCTAAGTCGTCCCTAGGCACGCTCAACGGCATATCCCAGACTATTATCAGTGTAATCCGCGCAATCGGCCCGGCAACTGCGACCTCCTTATTCGCGCTCTCAGTTGACAAGCAGATACTTGGTGGATGGTTCGTGTATGCGGTACTGGCAGGTGTGAACGTGGGGGCGCTTGTAGCAAGTCGGTGGCTGAAAGAGCAAAGTAGGGCTCATTAAGAGCGATGAGCAGCTATGCCATAGCTGCGTGTGTTACCTTGGCGTGTTTGAATAAATTATCTGTCATTTTTACCCAATGAGCTAGGGACAGACGAAGATGGCATATTTGCGAATTCTATATTCATGTACAGAGCGCAGAACACGGCCGACGAAACGAACTACAGCAACTAGCCGCTCCA
>WSTH01000499.1:0-23113 GCA_019616345.1 Ceratobasidium sp. 395
AGCAGGATGTTGCGAACGGGGCGGCGGATGGGAAGAAGGCGAAGAAGACGGGTGGGTCGAAGGTGCGGGAGAACATGCTGGCGTATTGGGTGCCCGAGGTTGCGAACCAGCCTGCGAGGGTAACATTACTAGCAATCCCAAGCCGGACACAGCTTAGGACGAAGAACTTGTTTTCGGTCTCCGATGTAAGTCGGCTCATTATAGATATTTGTTGCTGGACTCTAACTCTGGCGCAGTGCAAGCTGTACTGGCAGAATCAGGGCGATTTTCTATGCGTCAAAGTTGACCGACCTACGAAGAGTAAAAAGGCGACATTCTGCAACCTGGAAATTTTCCGAACGCGCGAAAAAGACTTCCCGGTCGAGGTCATTGAGCTCAAAGGTCTCTTTTATTCGCGTATAATAATACAGTTTCTCTGACAAAACTTATCCTGCAGATCAAGTAACAGACTTCGCCTGGGAACCTCGTGGCGAACGTTTTGCTATCCTGAGTAGCAGTGATCCAAACCTCGGGACCACCGCACCAGGTATCACAGTGAAGATGGACGCCTCGATCTACCAGCTCGAAAAGGGGAAGAACTTCAAGCTCCTCAGTATGCTCATTCTTCTTAAAATTACGCATATACTCACCAATCCTTCCTCTTCAGAACTCCTGAAAGACAAATCGACCAACGCAATTCGCTGGTCCCCGCGTGGTAGACACATCGTCCTCGGTAGCATCTTCCCGGTCTCGAAGTACGAACTAGAGTTTTACGACCTCGAGTTCACCATCGATCCGGAACGGGCTAATCCGGAATGGGGTGCTCTCGTCCAACATCTCGCGACGGTTGAACACTACGGTGTGACAGACGTCGAATGGGACCCGTCCGGTCGGTTTGTAGCGAGTTCGGCCTCGGTGTGGAGACCTACACCCGAACACGGCTGGAGCTTATGGGACTTCAAGGGCCAGGAGATGGTCAAGGTCCCTGCGGAAAAGTTCAAGCAGTTCTTGTGGCGCCCAAGACCCCGCACGCTGCTCTCTCGACAACAGCAGAAGGAGGTCAAGAAGAACTTGAAGGAGTATAGTCGAACGTTTGATGAGATCGACGCAGCGGAGGAGAGTCATGCGGATAAGGAGCTGGTTGCGCAACGGAGGAGGTTACTGGACGAATGGAATGCGTGGCGGAAGAAGGTGCGGCCAGAGGCGGCGGAGCGAATGGCCAAGCTGGGGAGGAAAGCGGGCAAGGCAGCTGAGGAGAAGGAAGAAGTGGAAGAATGGCTGGAGGAGGTGATTGAGGAGACAGTCGAGGTTGTTGGCTGAGACGTTGAAATGTGTAATGTAAATTTGGATATGAATGAGGTCGGATTATATGGACCTAAAGAGAGCAGAAAGACGACTTTTGCGATCCTGGATCCCCCAGACGCGTGGGAAAGACATTCTGAGGCAATGGAGCGGGTCCGGGGAGAAGGGTACATAGGATGGCTTAGGAGAAGGATAGCTAAGTGATTTAGGAGACGGCTGAGGTGATTGAGTGAAATTTTAAGACGTGTAACGCAAATTCAGATATGAACTAAGGTCAAGCTGCATGTTGCATGGTCGTGTATGTCTTTGTCCGTCTTATAAGTCTTGCTCGGAAGCAAAGTCGGGAGGAGCGCATTTATAGTTTGTTTTTACGTGTTTGCTCATATGATGTGACCAGTTGGAATGTTCTTAGTTTTTGCCTCGTTGAGGGCATGAGTACGACATGCCCCATCAGCCGAGCACTGGCTTTAGCGATACATGCCGTTCCCTAGCTGGCAGTACCGAAACAACCTCACAGAATCACCTTGTCTCACCACTCATGCGGACTGTATCCAAACGAGATCTAGTGCGGCGCACTGGTAATTTTCTACGTCGCGTGTTCCGTAGTGACGACCAAAAACACCCCACTCCTCAGGTAAAACCATACCTGAAGTACGAAGAATGGGATGGTCTCAAGCTCCTCAGCGGCATACTTATGGAGAACGCCGGCGCGTTTTCGTCACTCACCTCTGCCATTGGCAAGCTATCGAGATGTATCAAAGTGTTCGAGGCAAGCACTAACGTGGTGGTACACTCGTGATGGTTGATACTAATTACCAGAATGGCTGAACTAGAGTCTAGCCGGAACTGACGAGGAGTATATTCAGCTCGCCGTCGACCTGAACGAGTTGTTTGATCGCCTCCTGGAGACGTGTTTCGTTGGAATGGCGGCTTCAGCCTGGATACCTCAACATAGAGTTGTGGACCTCGCTCAGTACGCTACTCGTCCATTAAATCTAGCATTTTGTGAAGCTAATAATTCAATCACGGCAGGAGCATCGATAAAGCGACCAGGCCCTTGCGGCAAAGGATGGAAGAAACCGGGACCGAACAAAAGCCGGGCGCTTTGATCACGGCTAGTGAGGTGCTGGAGTGCCACCGACGGACGAGGAGTCTGCTTGTTCGATTTGTAGTAAGCATCTTCAACTTAGCCATCAATATCTAGATACGAAACCCTGAATACACGCAGTTAAACGAGAACCCGAGGATGTGGAGACTTCCTGACGAGGCCGTGTTAGTGAGTATGGGATCTGAAAAAGCCGATGCGCACCCTAACCATGTACTACAGAACGCTCGCATTGATCAGCTTCCTCGCGCTCCAGCGGCTCATTATAGCTTCCTAGGATCCGACCTCATACGCCGTCATGGATGTACACCAGGCACCCGAGTTTCCATCCTGTACCAACTACGAGACTGGAGCTACTACGACCATAACCAAAAGGTATACTGGCTAAACGGCACAGCCGGTACCGGAAAGACTACGATCGCATACACCTTCTGCAAGGAGCTTGAGAGTACTGGCAAGCTTGCTGCCAACTTCTTCTGCTCTCGGCAGTTGCCAGCATGTCGTGATGCCAACCAGATACTGCCCGCGATCTCGTACCAGCTCTCGCTGCTCTCTCGTCCGACTCGATCCGCAGTTTCAGACGCCCTGGAGCAAAACATAAATATCGGCGAACTAGAGCTTTCCGAGCAGCTAGAGAAGCTAGTCGCTGGTCCTCTACGCACGGTCAAACACACGTTCTCGAGCGAGCTTGTCATTGTCATCGACGCTCTAGACGAGTGCGACGATCCTAAAGGAGTGGACCGGCTTCTCGAATGCCTACTAGAACGCGAGAGAGACCTGCCTGTGAAGTTCTTGATCACTAGCCGCCCTAGCGCCAACATGCTACAGCGTATGCAAAACAAGCCAAACGAGCAATCAGAACGCGAACTGCGTCTACACGATACTGATCGCTCAATCGTGGCGAGAGACATCAAGGCGTACCTTCAGGCTGAACTGGAGCATCTAAGTCACTCCGCCACTGAAGTGGAGAAACTGGCTGACCAATCGGGAGCACTGTTTGCGTATGCTGCTGTTCTTGTTGACTCCATTCGGCACGGGAGCTCTGGAGCGGTTGAGCGGTTGAAAAAGATACTGGATACCTGTACTTCTTCGGAACATCACATGATCTATGCTACTGTACTTCAGGGGGTAGTTGGCCCGAGTGCCCTAGATCATGTAAGAAAAGGACAAATGATACTTGTACTTCGTGCCGTGGCTCGTGCAGATGAGCCCTTGTCAGTAAATTATCTAGCCAAATTGTTGAAACTTAGCACAACTGACTTGTTACAAACCGTCTTGCATCCACTTTGGTCTGTGCTCCAGCTATCGCACGAAGGCGAACAAGTAGCCATCCATCACACGTCATTTTCAAGGTATATCCTCGATCAACATGATCTCAGTGGGTTCCATAATTATGGCCAACAATATGCTCTCCAGCTCGCTTTATCCTGCTTTGATCGAATGAAGGAGCCAAATCCTCCGTACAACATCTGCGAACTTCCTTCGTCATACTTGAAGGATCAGGAGATACCGGATCTAACGGAGAGGGTGAATAAAGCGATCTCTAACGACCTACTAGATTCTTGCCTAGACTGGGGAACGTATATGGCATTATCTGGTCCTTCTAACGAGACTCTGGACGCTCTGAATGAATTTCTATCAACCCGCTTGCTACTATGGATGGAGATCCTGCAGCTGAAACGGCGCTTAGATGACGGAATCACCTTACTGGGCAAGATATATAAGTGGCTGAGAGTAGTATGTACTGACCAATATACATATCGTCGTACAACTAATGATTGTGCAGGAAGTTAACAGTTCAGAGAATATCCAGCTATTTGTTCGAGATGCTCTGGATTTCGTCATCAAATTTTCAGAAATTCCTTTCAACTCAAAAAGTACTCCCCATATATACGTATCCACGCTTCCATTCTGGCAGGAGGACAGACCAGTCTCCACACATTACCTACCAAAACTATCGGGACTCGTGAAGACCAGCGGTAGTGGACTGAATCTGGCAACACCGATGATGCAATTCACATACAGCGGTAAGGGCGTTGCCGCATATTCCCCCTGTGGGATGTATGTTGCTTTCGCAATTAGTGATGCAATAGAGGTCCTGGATGCATTCTCCGGGCGCCGCATAGGTCCGAAGATCCGTTGTGGGCGGCTCAGGTTTCTCACATACACATCCGACAGCGCATACATTGTGGCTGGCCTTGAAAAGGGGTCCATCGATATCTGGGACGTGAAAAGCAGGTTGCTTGTGTATCGCTCTTCCAATATTGAACTTCCGAAAAGGACGGATTCACTCGATGATACACGCGCTTTTGCTCGCTCGTACTATACCAACATCCAAACGTGGAGTCAACGCACCGGGCAGTCTATCTACCAGCCATTTCAACTATTTCAAGGGTACGAAAACTGGTTTGCTCCGGTTGCGTACTCATCGAATAGCGCACATATCGCTGCATGCTCCGAGAACCCACAAAACTCTAACGAATACCCCATCCACATCTGGGACGCGTACGGAGAGCAGCCCGTGGGTCGGCCACTTGTGGGTCACATGGGCAAGATTACTTCGATCGTGTACTCACCCGGTGGCGCATACATCGCATCTGGCTCTGCCGACCAAACCATCCGAATCTGGGATGCCCACGGTAGACAGCCCATAAGCCAACCTCTCATCGGTCACACCGGAGCGGTCACCTGCCTTTCGTACTCGTCCACTGGTGCATACATCGTGTCTGGTTCCGAGGATATGACTGTTCGCGTCTGGGATACACAGACAAATCAGCCCATCTGCCACCCGATTCACGTCAAGGGGGTGGTTCATTTCGTTGCATGCTCGCCCGACGGCACATCGATTCTGGCGGTCTTTGATGTTGGGGACTCGACGTCGGGTTTCCACATTTGGGATATACAGCGCTATCGTAAGAGATTCTTACTAGATCAACCAGTAGACGGTCATAGAGATTCAGTCACTTCAGTCGTGTACTCGCCCGATGGGACACGCATTTCTTCTGGATCTGAGGATGGGACCGTTCGCATTTGGGATGCGAAAACCGGCCGGCCAGTTTCTCGGCCGCTTGGAGATCATGGATGTCACCCAGTCTACTCGGTTGCATACTCAGCCGACGGGGCACGCATTTTGTCTACCTATTTAAACAACGAGTCTCGCGTCTGGGATCTGCACAGCGGGCAGCCTATCGGCAAACCACTTAAGGGACGTACATTAGAGAAAGTTAGATCTGTTGAGGACTCGTCGAAAGTTAGCCCTGTTGCGTACTCGCCTGATAGTATGCGTGTTGTTACTTGCCCCGACTCTCGAACGATTAGTGTCTGGGATGCGCCCACTGGGCTATGTATAGGTCCACCACTCACAGGCCATGCGAGTGAGGTGAGCTGTGTTGCGTATTCACCGGATGGTGCGTGTGTTGCGTCTGGATCTTTGGACCAGACCGTCCGCATCTGGGACATTTCAGAGTCATTAGCGGCAACTAGTTCAGAGAGCTCAAGGTTGGTGATTTAACATCGCGCTCCAGCCGATGCTTACCATGTGTTTATAGTAACCACCACGACACTCATATATCGGAGACAGCGTTAGGGATGGATAGAAGTGAACCGGACACTCAAGGTATGTGCCGATCGCACCTCCCTGAATTGCTCCATAACATCCCATGGTATTGTAGAGCAGTCAAACATCTACTGGACGCTTGACCGCCAGGGGTGGGTAGTCAACTCTAACCAGGAACGATTGATATGGGTCCCTTACCAGTACCGAGACACTATACTACGCCCTCCAGCTAGCATTATGATTTCTTACAAAGGTTCGATCAGCCTCGATTTCCAGGGCGCTAAGTTTGGGAAGGATTGGGTGAAATGCTTCGATCCAAGTCCGCTTTCGTAAAATTTTTGTCCGCGTTGTCACAGCTGGTCTTAGTATTAGAGTCATGGATGTTATCGCCGTTTGCAAAAATAAGTTCCAAGCGCTCGGACACATTTGTTTCTCCGAGTTTGGCCAGGCCGAAAATTCGTCGTACCTCTACGAGTTTGGGGTTCACCAACTAAGTTGTTACGTAGCTCGGAACGATCACTTCGCTGACGCATATCAAACGAGACCAGCCACTTGTACTTACAATCATTCATGGCGGTTTTCAAAAGTTGGAGCCGATCAAAAAAATAAACGCCGAGAGGTGCAAAACGGTATCTCGCCAACCACCATAACGACGGACGATTGAAAAGTCTAAAGGGTTAGGTCTTCCCTCTTTGGTGATACCTTGAATGTAACTAAATCCTCGTTGGATAGACACGTAGATACTTGCTTCTTATTCGAGGCCAAGCCCATATTGGCCCTGAACTGCTTCACCAACACACAAAAAACCGACCCGCTTGATAAGCTATAAGACCCTCCAGCCGTCTTACACTGTGTTCCACACGTATACTAATATGTGTTTTTAGCTCGCTGATTCAGTTGGGCGAGACCGGTGCCTGACATACACTGGCGGCGAGGCGTAGACTCGCTGAAACAGTGCGCCAATGAAATCAAACTCGGTTTTCGCAAGACACAGCTGGGAGGGATCGGGTACAAACGACTGGTTTCGCACAAGATCGGTCAGATTGAGACCCATTGCTTTATATCAACTCAGATGTGTACACTACAATCCCATATGAATGTACGGGGCCCATCTTCGTAAATCCTTGCTTCCCACAATCTCCCGTAAGCTATGCACCGCTTCATGTAGAGCCCTAGCTGCTCTCTTACTGTCCGGAACACCTCCTCCAAACATACGTGCATATACTTTCTCCGCTACCAACGGCGCATCTTCATCTTGAACCGACCACATTGTCGCAATGACTCCCGAGTATCCGACCATCAACATACCCGCTGCTAAGTGAACCGCTTCATCCGGAAGCTTCTCGTCCCCTGCTGCGGTCTCACATGCCGACAAAAACGCGAAATCTGCATGTAGAAGAGATTTCTGAGTAATTCTAGCTAAACTCAGCTCGCCGCCATGCAGTTGAAATGAGCTTTTGTTTGGATCAGAGATGTTTTGCGAGGCGTGGCAAGCAAGATGAACCCAGTTACACCCCTCCATTCCACTCAAAACCGCGTCAATAGTTGCATTGTTACCCTCGAGTCGAGTAATCGGAACCCGATTACTATTTTCTCGAATATAGTCTAGCTCAATAATCGTTCCAGGTAGCGGCACACTTCCAGCCGACGAGGCTTGACCAACAGCAAGAATATGACAAGCACTTAACGCCTTTGGGCCAGGTTTGAGCAGAGTGCTCAGGGTTGGGGTGTAGGATGAGACGACATAGTCGAGTACTCCGCCTTCCCCGTCCCGGCTCATTGCAGCATGGATTGGAAGGAATGCTAGCGGGCCAATAGTGCACCAGGTAACGTGCGGTAGCTCATCTCCTGGAGGCGTAGACTGCTGCAAAGCAGGATTAGTTACCCCGATACGGTATAGGCTGTGAGCTTACAAGGTATCCGATTGCATTGAGTATCGGAGACACAATATCCGTCCACAGGATAGATAAGATGTCGTGAAACTGCTCCTCGATATGGTCCGCAAAGTAGACCGGCTGCCTTTTGCTGCGAGTTCGTATGTGACCGCTATTTAAAGTTCTCATCAACTTCTCTCGAAGCTCCATAGCCTTATGGTGCGAAAATTTGGGGAGTGGGACATGTATTGTTGTCAAGGAATCCTTCATCAAAGCAACTGCGTCGCAAAAATCTGCATGTAGGTTTATGACAATAACAGTACTTGATACAGCCGTCATGGATAGTTCGCCGAAACGTTTTGGTCGTAGAAAACTTTGGAACCCAGAAATGGATCGTACTTTGGCAAGCAATTGATCCCAGCTGTCTGCTAAGCGGCGATACTTCTGGTCCTCTGAGCCCATTGCTAGTGTCTGAGTGAACGTTTGGCCCGAGGTAATAGATGGTGTATTTATTTGCTGAAGGCTTAGCGAGACTTGTCTAAGTTGGTCAGCTAGGCCCTGGTCAACTACGGCGAGATCGTCAAGGGGTGTACGAAGATTCAACATTTGACCCCACACTACTCCGCGTCCTGCTTCCAGCCACTCTAGTGCCAGATCAAACTTTGACCTCGAGCATGCAGCAGCAGCAGCCTCGGTGGCCAACTGCCCGATATCAAGGCTCAGACGCTCATATCTGCTAGCAATTGAAGATCCAAGCCAAGCTACTTCCGGCACTAGCTCCATGGTGTATGTATATGCTTCGAGGGGCGATTCATCCAATTCAAAACAAAACCAGACCCAGCCCTTGCCTGAAACGAGCTTAATGAGAGAGTCCCCACGGGAGACTCTAGTAGCCTGTTTGAAGTAGTCGCGAGATTTTTCAGCGTCTTCAAACCGCTTGAGACGATCAAATCGGCACCTGTACGACACGGCCAGGCTTTTGAGCCGTCCGACTTGATACATGTGACCATCTGGAACAAGTTCTAAGGCCTGCTCGTAGTATTCAATAGCCTTATCAATGGATTCAGAGTTGCCTAAGTGCTCAAACAGGCTCTTATATGCGTCTCCAAGAGAGCTAAGATACACAGATTTATCTAGCTTCCCGCTGCGGACTAGCCGCACAGCCTGCTGGTGGTATTTCAGGGATTTTTTGATATCTTCTAGCTGGTGCCACTGCTCGTAACGGTATTCGTGAGACTTCCCCAAGCCGTTATACCACGATGCCTTGGAACTATGGTCGTCAGGTGTTGAATTTACCACTGTTTCGTAGTGGTGGGTTGCGGTTTCCAGATCTTTAATCCTACCCAAGCGCTCAAATAGCTCCAAGTAGGAGTTCCCCAAGCTTGCTAACCACTCGGGTTTTTTCGGGTGGTCATCGGGGGCTAGCAAGAGTGCATTTTTCTGGTACTTAGTTCCCATATCAAGATCTTCTAGCCTACCTAGACGATAGTAAAGAAGCCTATACGAGTTGCCCAGGTTAGACGACCGTGCCGGCTTTGCTAAATCCTCATCTGGAGTCAAGGAGATTGCCTGTTCAAGACAGCTAATTGAGTCCTCAAGGTCCGTTAGCTGACCAAGGTGTTCGTAAGCTGAACCATACGAGCATCCCAGGTTGGTGAGACACGACGCCTTCAGCTGTGGATTATTATCATTCACAAGCTTCAACGCTTGCTTCAAGCAGTCTATTGACTTCTGAAGGTTTGTGGTCTCGCCCAGCTGACTAAACATGCTCAAATACAAAGGGCCAAGACTTGCCAGCCGCCAAGCGTTGCTTGGATGATTGGTGGAAGTCATTCGAAACGCCTGCTCTTGATAATGCAAAGACTTCTCAAGATCTTTCATGTCATGTCGATACTCAAATCGAGAATAGTACGCCGCTCCAAGTCCGCTTAGAAGTCCAGTATGGTCGCCATAGTCTTTGTTCAGCAGGTCTAATGACCGTTCTTGTAAGCCGATCGATTTGTTAATGTTCTTCAGCTCCCCTAAACGCTCAAATAGGGTCTGATAGGCGCCTCCGAGGGTGGAAAGCGCCTTTGACTTGTCTAAGTGTCCATCAAGGGTAAGCAAGTCGTACTGTTCCAGTAGGTCAACAGATTTCCGAAGGTCTTCGACTTTGCCTGATGAATCAAAACTTTTCTCGTACCATACGCCAAGCTGATACAGCCAGAAAAATGGCCTAGAATCGTTCTCAGAGCCTAGCAATGCTACTTGCGTTTTGTAATCAAATACTGATTCGTTGTCTTTGGTCGCTTCGAAGCATTTGAGAAAGAACTGGCGAGAGCCAGCAGGCATGTATTGCACTGAGGTATTATGTGAATAATCATGAGGCACCGGCAGAGCTTTCTGGGAGCAATAGACCCAGTTCTTAATGGCTTCGCGGCTTTTCTCATGCACGAAGAGAAGCGCATAAGACTCTCCTAGAACATCAAGCCACTTCGGTTTCTCTAGAGATTTGTTTGGCGTAAGAGACATAGCTTTCTCGAAGTAGCTAATCGACGTTTTGATCTGTGTCCGATTCTGGTGGTGCCTATAGAGGAGCTTATAGGAGGCGCCTAACATCCTCAGCAGTTGACACTTTTCCAAGTGACTATCAGGAAGAGACTCGACTTCTTCTTCCAAGCAGCGAATCGAGCGCTCAACGTCATTAAGTTGATGTGTGCTCTCAAAGCGACGGCAGAGCGAGCGAGTCAGATTGGTCAATAGCGTAGGTTTTGTAGTCGGGTTGCAGGCAGCCAAAAGTAGGGCTTTTTCATGATAGCTGATTGCCATGTCGAGATTCTCGATTGCTCTTGAATCCTCAAACAGATTATGATAGATATTGCCAAGGCTGCTCAGCCACAATGGCCGGTGTTCATGATCGTCAGAAATGAGAGTCAAGGCCTTATTCAGGCACGAGGTTGATTTCTCAACGTCTTCGGTGCTATGGGTGTGGTCAAACAAGTTGTTGTACAAAATTCCTTGGTTTGCTAGTAGAGTAGGCTGGTGTGAGTGTCCGTCGGGGATCAAGGACGCTGCTTGCTCCAAGCGCTTGATTCCGGTTTTCAAATCGTCTAATCTACCCAGACATTGGAAGAGTCGCCCGTAAGAGTTTCCGAGGCTGCTGTATAGTCGGAACTTCTCAGGATGATCATCAGGGGTCAGCGAGGTGGCTAACTCAAAGTATCTCTTCGATTGTTCAATATCTTCCACAGCTCCAGATACGGTGAATCGTTCGTTGTACGATCCCGCGTGCTCCTCAAGCCACTTGGGCTTACTAGGGTCGTCCTCAGGAAGTAGACGTAACATTTCGCTCTCCAAGCAAAGTAATGCGTCGGCGTCTTCCAAGAGCGATTTGAACTCAAACCACTTATGAAATAATCCCATGTAGAATCGCAATATAGGTCGCTTACGCCCATCGTCGTCAGGCAGATTCAATATGTTATCCATGGTCTTCTGTTTTCGGATGCTCGGGGCCTCGCCGACTGCCAGTGCCTCCATTTTCTCGACGAACTGGTAAACTCCCATTGGATCATCGCTCGCAATCACGATCCTCCTGAGAAGTCCGTTGAGATACGCACTGATATGCGGCGCTTCTAATGAGGAGTTGGCGCTAGCGTGTGCTACGGAATCTCTTGTTGGCAAATGAACCAGGAGGATGCCAAACGCAGATGTACGTACATCCAGAGCTCCCATCTTCAGAACTTTCATCAGACGGAACCCACTCTTGGTCTATTGGGGGACTCTCTTCCGATACAGGGGAGCAACTCTAACGGCACGATGAGTACTTGAAATGTATGTTAGCTCGGTGGTACGCACCCTTACGGTATCCAAGTCATCCTCTTGCTGTTTAGGCGATGCCATAGCTTGTCGTCAACTCTCTGATTGCTGAGTGGTTTGAGTCGCCGAGGTCTGAGGCCACCCGCCGGCGGCAAATTTATGGCAACCATGAGCCGCCGCGTACCCTGGAACGCCTGGCCCCTTTGGTTTCCCTATTTTCCTTTGAACCGATGCAAAGGTAGGAAAACGTGAGCATCCATGTGTATGCAACGTTTTCGGTGGAAGTTGGATGAGCGGGTATCACGACAGATAATCTACAATTGTGTTGCCCACGCCAGCCAAATAAGCGCTCAACCTACAGAGGGATGAGTGATGCGCATACAAGTCACGATCATCATACGGAGCACTGCCTCGTGCGTCTTCCACCGAGCGGCGTCTATCTCATGCCCATCGTTTGTACTATAACGTGGGGCCCTAGCGTTGAAAACGAGTCGGATATACGGGCATGTTGTTGCTTCGTGCAATTTTTTGATACTATGGACGGAATTTTATATACGTATATGCGCCAAGTTCCAAGTTGGCTCAAATTTGTAAGCGCCACGCGTGCTAATTTATCTTACATACTCTCCCCTTTCTGTACAAATCCTCAAGTTTTCTCATGTACTTACAGGTGTCTCTCGAATACGAGTCAGCTGGCAAGTCATATTCACTCGTATTAAGTTCCGACACCGCCGCGTTCGACTCTGGAGTCCCTCGGACCCCACAAAAGCGCAGTCGATGATCACCTTGCTCATGTAGAAAGCGCCTGTATATACATAAACGAGTATAAGTAGAATACTCTAGAACAATCGTGTGACCAAATGTGCTAGCATATATGCGAAGGTGAAACCTTTGCATACAGTCTCTCCTGGAACATTCTAGCATACAGCCTGCTCTGTGTATATAAGGAGCGCTCTTGGCTCCGTAGGTAGTTGACCTTGAATATATGACACTTTATCCCATATCACTCATACGCGTTTGCGCATCGTCTTAGGCACACTGCGCGTTGCGCGTATATTATAGTTTATACACATTTATCTCACGTATTTCTATAGCTCACGCTTCATATGGAGGGCGTCGAAGACTGTAGATTAAGCTAATTAGATATAATTAATTGCGCGCTGAGTACACGTTAATCAGATGAGCGAGGCGCTTTAATTTCGCCTCGAAGGACGATCACGATTGGTCGACCGAATCGAAGTGTTTGCTTCACCGGCGGCAGAAGGTCAGCAAGAAGGGTCGATGAGAAAATGGAACGTGTAAATTCGTGCTCGTTTTCACGAGGAGTTGCAGTGATAATAGTTGCTCAGTTTCAGCACAACGGCAGAATTGTAGAGTCGTGCTTCTATTTTTATTTTTTTGGTGAATAGCTTGTACATTGTTCCGTGCGGGTCCGAGGACGTCAGAAGTTCAGGGGCGGATTTGGGGACGTTTTGAGTAAGTGGCGCGGCGATCACACCCACGTGAGGGTCTAGCACTTCTAGCGAATCCCATCGCTGCGCCTGCTTCCCAGTCGACCCCCAGCAAGACAGTAAACTTATCCTACGACAACATGTCTTTATGCTGGGACGACCGCAAAAATGGCAGAGATGCAGATGATACATGTGGGAGCGGGAATCTAACAAAGGGCGGAAGCTGTCAAAACAAGAGCGGGACGTGCGGAATATGGGCTAAGATCGGCAAGCGTGCCTAGGCAGCCCTGAACACGCCTTGGACTCAACCACTACAACGCAAGGGATCCGTCTCACTCGAGTCTAGGTCCGCTTCTGGCGCCTTTTGCCGTCCGTACGTTGCATGTTCAGCTCGCTGTCTACGCTGTCGCTGATCTCCCCACCTCAGACTCTTTTTTTGCCACCCCACCACTCATTTTTTCATTACGTTCATTTTACCATTACGATGCATACCGACTCGCCTCCACCTACGGCAAGCGGAAACAGTCACCACGAGCGTCATCTGAGTATCGCGGACTCGGTTGTGTCCGACACCGCCGACGACATCCGCGAACGCTTCCGGCTTTCCGTCCGGGCGGCACCTCCACCGTCCGCCTCGTCGAGCGCGTTTCTCCGGCACGCACCCGGTCGACGAGACTCGATCTTCAGCGCCAACACACAATGGACGGCGGACGAGTCTTTTCTCGAGTCGTCACGGATGATCTCGGATTTTCCGCGTCCGCCGGCGATGGTTCCGGGTAGCGGCGGTCGGTTTGCTCCCCCCGCGTTGCCGTCTTCGTCCGGACACGCTATTGCCCCTTCGGCGTGGACGCGCGAGCCGCATCCGGCGTCGCGGTATGTCGAGCCTTCGCCGTCGTTGTCGCAGTATACCGGGTCGCTATACACCCATACCGAGTCGGACCACCCTCTCCAACCGCCGAACCCGCCCCATTTGCATAGGCCAAACACCGCGCCGTCGACATTGACGGTGAAAACCGACACCGCACGCTACCTCGACCCAAACTCGAACGCGCCAATCGAAATTGTGTCCGGGCCGAGCCCGACGAGCGCGAGTCCGACCGGCACGACGCGCTTCCCATCGCCCTCGCTTCTCCCACCACTTCCTCGTTCTCCGTCCTCTCGCGGTTCTACACAGAGCTCGCAGTACCTAGTCCCAACACCCTCTCCCACCGAACGTATACCCGGGTTCCCAGTCGCGCCGCCCTCGCCTGCGACCGCCGCGTACCTTCGGTCGCCGGTCATGCCTCCGAGTTCTCACACGTCTCATGAAGGGCTTCTAGACCCCGGATTCATTCGAACCTTGATGAGCGGAATCGAAGCGGGGTCGGATGGGCTTGATTTAGCGCTCAATTCGGATGAAATTGGGCGGGTGTTGGAGGAAACTGGGGGTGGAGAGAGTGGAGAGAGCCCTGGGCCGTTTGGTGATCGGTACGCTGTGGAAGAGGCGTACTACCAAGAACAAGATAACGAGCTACAATCGACTACGCCTGCGACGTCTCCGGCTGGTAGCCAAGGCACATGGTTCCGTCGTGCGCCTCCCGCCGCGAGTCTCCCGTCTTCACCCCGAAGTTCATTTTCGTTCAGCGTTCGGAGCGGTGTGGAGAGAGGGGGATGGAAAGACGACGACGCGCCAGCTGTCCCACCTATTCCCGCACTCTACCGCCAAGCGCACACGAACCCGAGCACGTCCACAGGGTCTCCTCCAGCGCCCGTCACACCTTCATCTCAAACCACTTCGTTTGTCACTACCACCGCAAACGGCACACTTCGTCCAGACTGGACGGCGCGTCGCAAGTCGATCGGAAAAGAAACGATCGCGTCTGGGTCTGGTATATCTACCTTGACGGCTGGCGGTGCGAGTTCAGGAGGCCAATCCCACCTAAGCGGGATCACCGAACACGCATCAACGAGCGGGGAAGAAGAAGCTGTCATCCACCACGCCGCGCTCGTCCGAACCGCCAGCGCCGCGTCGATGCGACCCGCCGTGTACACCTCCACTCCCACATCCCCACAAGGTCAAGCCCAATACGCCGGTGATAAACGATGGAGCGCAGTAATGGGCGCCGGACACGCTCGAACGACGAGTGCGGATCTACTCGATCGGGCGGTCCGAAATAGGAGAAGCGTGCAACAACAGCAGCTTCAGTTTTTGAGCGTTACGCATCCGGATACGAGGCGCTCATTGGCGGTTAGTGAGGTGCAGGAGGATGAGGAGGGTGGGGAGGAGGATTTGGTGTATGTGAGGGGGGAGGATGTTGTTAGGCGCGGTGAGGAGGGTGGGGGCACGCGTCTGAGTCCGAGTTTTGTGGGTGCTGGGAGGGAGTCGAGTTATGTTGTGAATGGGAGGGAGTCGGCGTATCTTGGTAGCGGACGCGAGTCGACTTATACCGGCGCTGGACGCGAATCAACTTATACCGGTGCTGGACGAGACTCGGCATATCTAGACGGCGGACGAGACTCGTTATACCCCAGCAGCGCGCGGGACTCGGGTTACCCGGGCGCGTGGGCCGAACCGCCTTCACCAAACGAAATGTCGCCCTCGCTCGGATCGCCTCATCACACCGCTTCGAGCCCGATGATGCGCGGTACGTCCACTATGCCCGCTACACCCGGCCACGGTACACCCTCCGGCGGGGCGCTCAGCCCACTCAGCCCTTACTTTCCTGGACACCACGATCCGACCGGAAAAAAAGCTAAACGCGTATCCGCGACGAGCTTTGTCTCGAGCGTGTTTTCCAAGTTTTCCGGACACGCGAGTGCAGGACATCAGTCGACTGGTGCGACGAGGCCGACGTTTGCGTTTACGTGGAGAGGAGAGGAAGCACCGCCGTTGCCTACTCCGAGTCCGCACGTCGCGCGGATGTGGGAGGCGTATAACCGGGATCGCGGCTTAGATGTTCCTGGACCGAGTTCGATGGCTCATTCGAATAGTGGGAGTGTGACTGGTGAGAGTTCGGTTATGAGGCGAGAGGGCACGATGGAGTTGCCTGCGCTTGCACAGAGGGCGGAGAAGCTTAATGAGATGTTGGAGTTGGGGAGGTTGCCGTATCGCGTGAGTCTTTGTCTTTTTTTTTTGTTTGGGTGGGGTTGAGTTTTTGATGTGTGTCCTTGATGGGTTGGTAGAGCAAGTCGTCGCTTCCTTCTCCTAGAGTAGTAGACGTTCCTGTTGGAGTGGACCACGAAGGCAACGATGCATATTCCACCACCGGCGGGTTCACAGCCGAAAAACCACCTCGAGCACGAAGCATCCGTTCAGTCTTCACCTCCATCTCCGACCGATCCAGACGCTTCGTCGGCGTCGGCGGGGCCGGCACAAGTCTTCGATCCAGCCTCGTCGACATTCCAGGCCAACAAAACATGCGGTTCAACAAACTCCCCGAAGAACACCGTCAGCGTGAACTTAAAGTCCAGTGGAGCGAAGGAACTGGTGTCAAGCCTGCTCGACCGGCTCGGAGGATCATGTCCAAGCGAAAGATGTGGGCCATTTTGGGTGTTTTGATATTTGCGATTGTGGCTATTATCGCCATTTCGGTTGGGTTGAGTCAGGTGTTGGGCAAGAGGAAGCCTGATGCGGGTGGGTATACGTGTAAGGCTGTGAATCAGACGGGGAGGTTGTGTGATTTAGGTGAGTTTCAGTTTCAACCTATTTGTAGTGTGGAAGTTGGGTATGTTTTTTTTAACGGGGATTGGTTTGTGATAGATTCGACGTGCGTGTGTACCTCGACACTAGCCGGACAGTGTAACCCCCTCGCCAACTCGGTCGCGAGCCTGATCGACCCCGTGAACCGGTTTTTCAACCCCTCGCCGGCGTTTACGCGCGCGTCAGTCGCGCTATCGTTGTGGGAGCTGCAAGGAAGCCCGTTGCAGGGCGCAAACTGCGCAAACCAGGCAGACCTCATCGACGTCGGACCGTCGCTTCGTTCAGTCGACCAAGGCACGCTCGCGGGCAACCGGACTGAATTCGCTCGGAGCGCGTTACTTTGGACGCTCGTCATGTCTATGGATATCAACGGTACGGCGCGTATGCAAGATTTTATCCAGGGTTTGGATTTCAGTTTGTTGGACGGTCCGAATGCAAAGTCTGTTTCGGGTGAATTCATGTTTGGCGCTGCGGGGTATCAGGTCGATTTTGGTGGGCTTACGGTGTCGCAGCCTGCTGTTAGTTGGATTGGGGCTGGTAAACCGAGTGAGGCGCAGGTCGGGCTTGTGAGTGGGGAGTTGAAAGCTGCGTTGGATCGGGTTTATACGTTTGCTGCTGGTGAGTTTCTTGTTCCTGGTATTTTTTTGTTGGTAGGGTGTTGATGAAGGTCGGGTGTATAGCATCTTCGGCTCAAAGAGCGACCGCGCTCAAGAGGTATTGGACGAATGTCCTTCAATTCCCCGCGGCGCAATTGGATACGTTTAGGAATATCGCCAAGGCTTCGCCTGTACTTTTGCCATTTGACGCGACGTCTTCGACGATCCGACCGCTGTTTAACAACGCGAACCAGTCGTTCCCGCCACCCGCTGCTTGTTATCCTAACCTAAGCGCCGATGAGCTCAAAGCGATCAATACGATGGAAACGCGCGCGTTTGGTCTCAAGGATGTCACTTCTGCACCTTCCTCGCTCGATTCTAGCTGTTTCCCCTCTCGGCCGGTATATGGCGTACTGGACATGGCGCGTCTCCGTACGCCCTTCGCGTCAGGCAACAAGCCAACTCAGGCCGTGCAACTCGCATCGGTCGCCAACTCGCGTGTATCTGTCCATCTCGGTCGGGCTCTGGCGGGCGAACCGAGCGCATCTGGTTCGTCGGCAAACGTCACTGGGACAGACGACACTCGAACGTTTGGTACGCTGGATAACATGGATCACGTGCTGCTTTCGTATCTTCAAGCTTTCCCGTCGATTCAAGCCGCTGGATCGCTCGTCGAGTACGTTCTTGGTGCGTCGGACGCGCGTGCGCCTCCGCCTAGTAATTCCTCGACGCTGTTTAATTTGACGTCGTCGTTGGAGACGATGCCTGTGCTCGAGGTTGCGTTGTTTGGCACGGTCGGGCCGGATGATCTTGGCGCAGCCGTGGCAGACTTTGCAAATTCCAATGGCGAGTTGTTCTTTGGGTCGAGCGATGCAGATGCGTTCCGAACGTGGGCGGTTCAGCGGGCTGGGTCCGTTGTATGGGCTGATGGTGCGACAGCGAGTCAGGTCGTGCGTGAAGCGACGCGTGATGAGACGTTTGAGCTGGTTTGGAAGGGCGCGAGTGGGTTGTTGCTAAACGCTCAAACAACGGGAACCAAGACGTCTCGACGAGACGTGGAGCAGGTAGTGAGCACCTTCGAGAAGATCGGCTACATGGGGTCGTAGCGCACTTGTTTATCTTTCGTTTCCTTGTACTGAACATGTATAGTTCTGGACTGATATGCCCCCCTCTTTTTATTCGATATCCCTTTCTTCTTCGATTTTCTTTTTGTTCGTTTGTTATGCACACGACTTTTTTGGTGGATCTGTGTAATTTACCTTGCATGCCGTGTCTTTTTTTTTTTTTTTTGGTTATTGTCACAGTTTTTTTTATCTTTGTCGCTCCTTGGCTGTGTACTGTATTTAGACTTTGGTCTTGGATCAAACATGTCAATATGCTTATCTTTTACTTGCTTAACAATTGTGGATGATTTTCTTGAGGTACTTGTTTGTGATAATAATGTGAATTTCAGAGCACTGCATGGTTCCTAGGTGTTTAGCGCCCAGTACCGAAATTGATTGGCCTGCCCTGACGAATTAAGCGCTGCACACTATGGCTCGTCTGTTTTGTTACTGTACGCGTCACATCTCTAGCCACCAGTCACGTCCCAAATTCGGGTGGTTGTGGTACAAAATCTAGTGTGTCACGTCCCAAATCTTGATCCGTGGTGAAGCCAGTGTCAATATAGTAGGGCTTATATGCGCTAAATTAATACATTTGTGTCAAAATTCAGGGTCTATCACTCAAATTGGCAAGCCGGTGGTAAAGGAAAAAGTCAACTTTTTGGTCACGCGGCACCAGCCCTCCGTGGCTCGAAATAGAACGGGTACAGTACGTTCAGGTGCCCCTTCAGTTAAATTTGTAACAGCCTGCCACCAGTAAAAGCCTCGTTATGTCTATTTCCGAGTAATACTCAATGGATCCGCATCTTTTCGCCACTCTTGGTGCCGTACATTCAGGTATCAAGACGCAAAACCTGGTTATATGCGCCGGTCTCAGACTTACACGGATCTAGCCCTGCTATATTCTCGGTTGGTCTCAGCCCCTCAGAACTCAGGTCTAATAATAGGGTATTACCGTACCTTCAAGTGAGCGTGTGTGTGTCCGAAAGAGCTTCAGTCCAACTCTATCGTGGCCACACCGTAACCATATTGCATTGCCCCGCAACTGAATTACAGCTGACTGGCCATACATCTGAGTACCTTCCCGTCAAACTAATCTCTTATACTCCTATTCTTTGTGTCTAATACGAACAGAACAGCCTTGCGTGGACATGAAGAGTTCTGGGCTCTGCGGAGTCGATGACGTAATGGGAAAATAGCCGTTAAGTGGCCACGGCCGGGTCTGCTCTCTGCCACGACAACCCCCCGCCCTAGCCTTAGTATCATTACTGCGTAGGACGTCGGTATCTGTTTACTTTCTGTTAAATCTGAGTCGCTGAGGTGAGCGTACATAGCCTCTCTAGCCGCTTGGTTCGGACTGTCGCTCCGAACTGGAGTATCTCTGGGATCTTCCGTACGCTGGCCCCTGCTCACGGCCGTTTGAACCGTTGATCCTTCGCTCTCGTTACTCCTAGCTTTCGTGCGGCTCCTCTGCGTACTGCAGGCTGTGTATTGCATCTTGGAGCACTGGTTTGGCGCGGCGGCGACCTGGATCTGCTGGTCCGATTGCATCAATGAGGTCGCCGGGGGCTTTGGCTCCTCATACTAAGAATGCTCTCTATGGTGTTACGGGGTCTGCTCATCGTTTTACCCTAAACAATCTTCGGCCGAACTGAATCGAACCTATGTGTTCCGACTGTTGTCGACAACGCTGATCTAACCGGACCGCATTGAAAAATATTCAAGTATTGCTCGCCTACTCGTCCTGCTACTCTGCAAACGCATCATACTCGCTCGAAATTTCCGTTATGTCGCGATGATTGTGCCTCCCGCTTGCTCTGGGCAATATCTGTGCCACTGGCCGAAAATGCTCCATGTCACATTGAATTCTCTCGCTCAAGCGTGGTCCCCTTCGATTGGCGGCCAACCTGATCATGGCACCCTCTGTGTCGCAGAACTTTGAGGCGCACCGTGGTGTCGGCCTTCGGCCGACCCGACTTCCGGCTCCACAGAGCACGTGTCTGACCAATCCACCAATATCCCAAGGTATAAATCTCGGTTTTGGCCGTTGTGGTTTCCTTACGTCGACCACCAGCAAACTATGCCAATTGCCCCCCTCGGTGAGCCGACACCCCGCATCGACAGCCGTCAGCGCCCGCAACTTCATAGCATCAGCATCTTCATTGTATGAGTAGCGTCCTCCGATGGCCACTATGCTTGGGTCTAACCTCTCTTTTAGGCTCTGGTTAAGGCTGCAAAACTTTTTGACTAATTCAGCAGCACACGATGTCCTCGCTTAACAAATCACTATCAGGGCTTCAATTCAACAAGTTGCGTAGCCTTTTACTGCTACGACTCTAGGCCGATAACAGTTTTCTTTTCTAGCTCCGAGCCGGTGCCAGAGCCCTCTAATATGGGTAGATCATCTGTTTTCCGCTGACTGCGCAGAGGTTAACTCCATAGTATAGGTCTAGACCGAGATCCTGGGTCTGGAGACAATCGTCAGGGCCATAGCCCGTTTGCCCCCGTCTCTGTTCATAACGGTGATACACACTGCTGGTATTTTTCGTTCGGTCAACTAAACTAGCTCGATCAAGCAGCTCCGTATACGAGCCACGGCGCCCATCGAAGTGAGTTATCATCTCGCTCATCGATGTTCCACTTAAACCTGATCGCTCAAAGCCTCCGATGTCTTCCATACCCGTTTTTTGGTACTCGTGGGTAACCCCGCGAGCTCATCTCCCGCAAATCATGCTCGCGCTGGTAAGACTGTTGCAATTTTGGCTATCACAAATTGTATCAACCAACTCTTGGACGGTAGTGCTGGTCCATCGCGGAAGCGCCCCTTCCGCTATGCTTCAATTATTTGCCAAGCGATGCTACGCGGCATCAAAGGGGCTTCGGCTCCCATTTAAATTTACATCTGCTGGCTCTTTTCAATACCACCTGCCGGTGGCGGAAAGCCCCACGGAGCTGATTGAATCAAAAGTTCCTATTCAAGACGACTGGTTTTACGTGGAAGGGGCAAGCGTTGAAGTGACCGAGAAGTTTGATGCCGAGGATGCTAACTAATGACTCAGTAACAAATCGAAATTGGTCTATTGGCTCTACCTTGGATTCTTCTTACAGTTTGGGTGCAATGATGATATATCACCCTGGACTGTAATTTGCATCGCTCTTTCTGCCAATTTGACTGCGTTCTTTCCTTTATGCTGTGTATTGAGCGGTGAAGAGATCTGTACAATTCAAACAATCGCTTTCTTCACAAAGTTTTAACTTTTGGCGTTCATCGTTATAGGTGACAGATAGGAGGCGCGGGCAGTCCGCATCCGAATCCACGTCTTCGTTCCACACATGAGATCAGTTCCATTCTGTCGGATGGGGGCGACACTCAGTTGCATTGGGCAGCAGTTGTTCTACTTTACCAAAGGCTCCACTTCCCTTCAGGAACACGTGTAGGAAACGGCGCAAAAAGATCGGACGTCTCAATGAGACACCAAAACCGGACCGACACAGGTATCACAGAATGATAAACACGGATAAATACGTCGACCCTGAATTCCTAGTGCGCCAAAATGCGACAACGAGTAATCACGAGGGGTATATGTCATTTCGCGGTGGCTTCAAGAAAAACTCCAGGGATTTGCAAGGCACATCTGCGCCTGTAGATTGTAAATTAAGTCCTGTGGCCATGAAGAGAAGGCACCAGTTTTGCTGCAAGTACAGATCACTTGACCAGGTCATGGGATCAATCGCCAAATATATCCGAGCATAACCGAGATGTGGTCTCCTCCAAGATAAAGATGCTTTCCTAGTTGGCAAGATCTCAGCAAGGCCGGTACAGCGCTGCTAAAAGCTGGGTATATGCATAGCACCTAGTATGTTGGAAAATGCTAACGGCTAGGTACTAAACTACAGCGTAGATATACCTTATAGAGTGTATGCGATCGGAAATACAGTCTCAAAGCCGCAGGCTACGCCTAAAGGTATTATGAGAGGGGCTATTTTTGCGCTGCTATAGAGCGCAGAAAGCTCAGCGATAGTAGTAGTTACTAGTACACACCAGACGATATAGATGATACCCGAAGCTAACTTTGTTATACATAGTAGTCTTCAATGGATCTCATGTAGTTTGGCTCCTATCTTAAATTTCAATTAACTGGTACGCCGTCGCCGCACGGTCACGCATATACCAACGAGACACCATCGCCAATAAAGCAAGATAACGGACATGAGGCTCTTTTCGTTGTCCTCTCTTCGATCACCACAGTCAACTCTGTTTCTGTGTTTCGTCATTACGCTTCAAGCTGATAATCGCAAATGATCGATTCTACCATGGCAAATCGAGGTTTTTCTTCTTTAAACGCATATATTCCGATGTTTTATGGGCGCAAACACGATACTTTGTTAGAGAACACGGGAGCTTACTCCTCGAGTTGAACTATCCCGATTCGTGGCTGCGGATGAAATATCCGCAATATTTCTTGTACCTCAAAGAACCATTCCCAGTAGACACAGTAATGTTTTCACTCATCACCTGGCTAGTACATGAACCTCAGGTCTACTTGGTAAAGCTTCACCTCACTTAGCCGAGCCTCCCCCCTCCGCCTAGTACCCGAAACCGGAGGAGTCGTGAACCCCCAGCTCGACAACTCTAAACTTCAGCCTACCTCAGCTTTGTGTTACCACTTCGC
>WSTH01000500.1:0-23080 GCA_019616345.1 Ceratobasidium sp. 395
AAGAAGACGTCGCACTCCACCACCACTCCATCCTACTCCACCACGCTCAGCCTTGGTCACTATCTCGACGACTTCAAACCTTCACGCTCAACATGTCTACTTATATTACCAACGCTACTGCCTCCACCAGCTTTGCTTGTGCAAGTGTACGTTGCTTGTCTCGCGGTTGGGAGCTGGCTGGCTGATCGGTTATATAGGACGAGTTCCCCATCCTTTGCTCAGTACCTATGTCTACCACTCGTGTCCTTCTCATCAAGAAAGAAGGGATGAACCCTAGCCTTCAAGCCTGGTTGGATAAAATCCAGTCAGCCCCCAATTCGAGTTTGGTTGAGCCGTCGCTCAAAATGAAACGCAGTTATGCGAGAATGGGGTCTACTGTATGCTATTGTTTTACCGCATGTTGTTGGCCATCTTAGCTAATCCGACCTCTTGCAGTATAATTCGCGTGTTGATTCTGAGCCGTTAGAGCTTGGGACCAGCGAGCAGGGGGCGGACATCCTCGGATCCCTGTTCCGCCGCCACCTCCTCTCTCCTAATTTCTGGACTCCGGACCTGCTCTCTCCCAACGCCGAACCAGACGCTGGCCCATATTTCTCCCCACCCGTGCTTGAAGAAACGCCCCAAACGCCTAAGGTAACGCCCAATATTTCCGATGGCGAGGGGAGTGTCGAGGATATCGCAAGGCGATTAGACTATCATGGTCCTCACGAGGAGGATGCAATCGAGGCGCTAAAACTAGAGAAGCTACTTGAGGCTCAGCGTCGAGAATCAAGCGCCAACCCGAGGGGCGAGGCACCCTCAATGGGCGAGCGCAGTCTTGGGATGATCAACGGTGAAAGGGTGAGCCAATCCGGATATCATGACTACTTCTTGACACCATTGCGACTCCCTTCAGCTCAACGAATCCGCTCAGCATTCTGGGTGGTGGATATCTAGATTCCCAGCAGCGAGCTCGTCCGAGTCGAGTGAAGTCGTTACACCGACATACGACCAGACCTGCTTCAACCAATTTACTACGGTGGACATGTGCGCGCTTAATGTGTTGGTCCGGAGCAGTGCGCGCGATCGACAAACGACTTCAGCGGCGGCCTAACTAGCGAGGGTAGTTGTGCTTGTAAACAGACAGCTTAGAGTAAAAGTGTAACATCAATGTATACTAGGCATGTTCAATAGACTTGTATCGTTAACTAAAGCGTAATTGAAGCAAATCGGCTCATGTATGCGTATGTTTCTGGCCATAAAGGTTTGCCTCTCAAGGGTACCGGCGTTTGAACGAGGTTTGAACAATAGTGGTAAACATTTCATCGAAAAATTTGCAACTATATTGACTTCAATTTTGATCACAGAATGGAGAAAGAGAAAAAGGAGGTAGTCCTTGTGAGGAAAACGTTTGGACTCTTAGTTTTGGAACATCAGAGTCTCGTCAGTCTCTTTGCTAGTGGCGCTGGAGTCTTTCGGAGGCCAAACACAGTGAGGATTATCGAGAATTGCTCCGAATTGTTGAGTAATCCAAATCGCAACACTAGAGAACATGGTTAGCTTAGATATGAGGATCGGAAAGCTATGGTGAGACCTACCCATTAGTCCAACCGAACTGTTTGGGTCGAGGATGTGTTAGTTCGTCTAAGCATCAGAATCCGCTGAACTAGTAACACGCACCCCGGTTTGGACATGATACTCCCCACCACCGCCAGCTTCGGTAGGTGATAAGGCGCTAAGTTTCTCGAACATATTTCCCGGGTGCTGGTACAAGTGTTTGTCATAGGTAGCGATGTCACGAACCAAGAGTTCAACTCGGTCGTCTGGAAGTTGGCCCTCGTTATTCCTATATGCATAAATGCGTTAAAAAGTGTCCATTGTCGAGACAAACAACCTACCAGGTGCAGTACGCTGCGTTCATGTATCGCATAATGACAGTCTTAAGCAGTACATCGCGCCATGACGGAGAGGTCTTGAAATCAATCCTGGGGGTGTGTAGCACGGGACTTGGTGGGTCCCTTAAACCCAGCTGCTGCGCGGGCCGACGGGTTTCATAGAACTCCTTTGTGTTCGTTCCCGCGATACAGGTCTCGTTAATATTCTGAAGCGCCTTGATAGCAAAATCTGTTGAAGGGAAGAAGCTGAGTCAAACGTTTAACGACAGATACTTTGGTCCAAACGCACACTGCAGAGGAGGCCAGGCGTTCTAGATCAAGGTTGATGGATGAGTGTTTTACGCACAACTCTATCAGAAGGACGTACAGGGAAGTCCCACTGCTGCTTAGTGTCAACTAGAGTCGCTGGCAGCGGGCCAGGGTACCTGAAAGCGCCAACGATTAGCGCTTCCCTAACAAGCAATTGAGCGCACCCACATCTCAAGTATATCGCGTACACCAGCAAACGCGCCCATCATTTTTTGTTGCCTCTCCTTCCGTTTCTTCTCATCTGGCTCGGCCTCACAACGCAGTTCTTCAGGCCAAATCTGTGCCCAATACGGAACCAGTGACGCGCCACTCCAAAAATGCTGGATCCCGCCCTTGCGACAGCCGTCGCATTCGCCCCGGTTCATGACAAAGTCGAAGAAAGCGAGATTTTTGCGATCCCAGTGTAAAGCGAGAATCGCCTCATGCAAATGCGCCGCCTTTTCCTCGTGCCGATCGCTGTATTCGCTGGCGAAGGGGGACTCGTTGCTGCTAGCTTCGCGGTATAGGAGTACCATCAGCTTGTGGCAGCGATACAAGATGCTGTTAAGGTCAACAGGGATAATGTCCCTAATTCGGAGATGATTCATTTGTTCGGATACGTTACGAGTTCCCTGATCGAATGGCCTACTCATCCAGCGGGCAGTATAATCCCAGCTGAATCATAGTTAGTTTTTCTCATGGTGTTTTGTTATCAGCTTACCCTGATTCGGCACCACTAGCAAACTCAGAGTACTTTGCCTCTTGCGTCTCCAAACTAGGAGCCTTCTCTGAGAAGCACCAGACGCTTCTCCAGTCTTCAGCGTATGACTAAACACATCGTTTGGCTTTGAGATTTAGGTATTCGTGTTGGATTTGACATACCTCTGGGCGAGGACTAGTTGCCTTGACGTCGTATCGGAAAACGCGATAAATCTTGCCGCCGTGGCTAACATTGACCGAACGATTTTTGTACCACCACCGGAGCTCGCGCTATGCTGATGTTAGCAAATAGCTAGACTATCTATCAAGGTAAACATACCTCTGCTAGAGGCAATGCCTCGTGCAGGATTTCAAAGTCTCCCGTGTGTTTCACGTATGCGTAAAGCATCTACCATAGCAGCAATCAATTGAATAGAAACATAGCGCATACACACCAGTTTACGCACGTTAATGAACAACGGGGGCTGAGATCGATTGTAGTATTTTCTGTGGAACATTGTCAGTGACGTCGAAACTAGACACGTACCCCAATACATACCTGCCACCGTTGGGAATAAAACCGTACGCCTTGATTTGATCCATAAAATTGAGTAAGTTCGTTCGTGCCAAATAGCTCATGTCCGCAGCGAGCAAACCTTCCATGATAAAGAACGAGTCCCAATAATATTGCTCGCGGAAACGACCCCCGGCAATCACAAATGGATGTTCAAGCCGGATCATCGTAGTCGAATAGGTTCCACTGTACGTATCTTCATCTGGATCAGACCCAGGCCCGGGTATCAAATATGTGTCCTTTTGAATCATGGTACGGTCGAGGTTGTTCCAGTAGTGATGAACTATTTTGCTCCAAGCTTGCAGCAGGCGAGCCTTGGGACGGATCTGCGAGATGAACGCAGGGGTGTTTGGAAATCGACTGTTGTTATAGTATTGGAGCTCTGCGCCAGCCTCCCGCTGGGTAAAACACATTCAGATCGAGGAATGATAGGCAGCATCGTTACCACTTACCAAATCGTATGCCCCCTTCAGATGGTCGAGAAAGTTCCCTACGGTTATAAACCCATCTCTTGAAGTGTTGTAAAGGAAGCCCTTGACTTCCTTGTCGAACCGGCGGCCATCCATAAGAATAGCTCGATCCACGAAAGTCTTGCTATCTTCGTGATTCATGGCGTCTGCCATCAAATGAATTGTCTGGACGAGCTCAGCGCAACTTCAGCGATGACTTCAGTAATGCTTACCGGTCCTTGACAGAATATCAGGCCGCTATAGTCTGGCAGATCTTCGTGAAACTCATTCTTAGCGACACATCCAGTAAAGTTGGTCAAGACTCGGGGCCCTGGTACTGCCATAGGACGTGCTAGGTTCTCGGTCAGACCGAACTTGTGAGGTCTGCACATCCCATGCTCCTTGGCGTATTGCAAGTACTCGTCGGGATCCTCGATAACACCAGAGGTTTGGTAAGAACGATCGAATCCATTAGCAAAGGTGCTCGTCGCAAGCAGTCCTGGAATGACCGCAAGGCTGAGCAACATGCTGTGAGATGTGAGAGGGCGAGTAGCTGATATCTGGCCTAGTAGCGAGCGACCTGCTTGGTTTTATACGGAAATAAATCATCGTAAAACTAGGGTGACAAACACGACGCTATTTACGACCCGAGGCGAACAAGGGGGGAAGGATCGAGTTTACCGGCGCATTATGACGTGAACCGTGTGAGGCTCCTATAAAACTGTATAGAGATTTGCGCCCTCGATGAAGGATGTAATTAAAAAAAAAGTTGGAAGCGAGCACGAACATATCTGATGGAGGTTGGGAGCGCGTAGATCCGCAAGAAATGATGGTGATTGGACGAAACACAATAAGCGCCGGGATTATGTTGGACGATACGCCTCGATATACAACCACAGCGAGGCACTGACGCGAACAGGTGTCGATTGAACGACGAATAAATACAACGTACTTGATAGATTAAAGGTTTACACAACCGTTAGTACATCATAAAGTCCGAGATTTGTGCAAATCGTCAAGGATGATACCGAGCCAGACCCCACCAACAATTACTTCTCACTCTTCTCACTTATCAATTCGTGGCTAAGCGAAGTAATAAGATCCATTTTCAGTAAGTCGTATCCATTTTGTCGGAAATACCCGCTAAGACTAGGCGAGCACCTGGAGACTCACAGGGGCGTGCAATCTAAGGCGAGCCTCACAGAACATGGCGCCCGCTAACTCGCTTGAAATGGGTGTTCTCCAAAGATACAAATGGATGCTCATAGAATCCCGATAGATTATGGAGGCTCATAATATCGAGCATGTTCTGTTAAAGGAGTCATGAATGCACTCACACGTTGCGGGTTTCCCCAGGATTTATGGCCGATGTCAGCACCTTGGCCAATGCAACGAGGCTGATGGCACCGGCCGACCCTACCTACAGCCAACACACCTGTGGCGCTGACTGCAAGCATGGTAGATTATGGCTTAGACACAGAGAGTGGCCGCTAATAGATGAGGTATTGCTTCCGCGTTGTTGACCGAAAGCCTTCATCCCTCCCTGCGGTAACCCATCACAGATCACGTCATCTATATTGAGTACTTCCCCATATTTCCCTCTATACGCTCATAAGCCTATATTATTAGTGTGCTATGTGGTAATGCAACTACCATCCAGACCATCTCATGCTTCAATACCAACTCTTTAGTTTAGACTCTCGTCGCCGAGCGCGACACTCCAGGATCCTCCATTGGACACGTAAACTCAGACATAGGTATTGCAGCCGCTAGTTTGGGTGCCGAACTATTGACGATTAGTCCGTTTTCTGGTTGGCGCCGTCTATCTTCAAACTCGTGTAAAGACAATATCACTCGGCCGCATACTATGCTTGATGCTGCTGTAATGAATCTGTTTTCACGACACATGATCCAACGCTCATAGCTATAGTAAAATGATGAAACTTACCCGGACCCAACGGATGCGATCTTAATTCGGTCAATAGAGCCCCCTATGCACGAGAACAGAAATAACATGTGCAATACAATAAAGTATGCGATACCACTGCGAGGTAAACGAGATTTAGTTAAATTGCCGAGATATTGGGGTGTATGCGCATGACTTACTTCTCGGCTAGACGATGCATCAACGGGGTGATCCCATAACTTTCCTGGAGGCTCCATATCTTCCATATAGTCAAACCAAATACAGACCACTCCCATGCTACTGGCACGATATAGATTATCCAAATTCCGTTCGGGAAAATGATCGCACAGCCCGTGAAAACCTGGGTGACTTCAAGCGTGTCGTGATTAAACATCCGTCCATCTCAAATGAACAAAATTTAGCATACGCGGGTTGATAAAATAGGTGTTCCTCTAATTTGGGTCGCTATTTAGCGAAATACAAGCGGGCAAGGGCGGCGACTCACATGTGCTAAGATCGTAACGACAACGAAAGTATAAGTCATCGTGCAGATGTATGCGAAAAGAAGCGCCCTTGAAGAACAACTAAATAAAGGTGCCGATGCCTCGACGACGCGGTCTTACCACAACATGCGTCTGGAATATCATCAGCAGGGGCTCAAGAATGCCATATGCTCCTCACCTCTTGTTATAAAGTGCCCAAACTCGCATGAGAAACACGCCTAGTACGTATGTTAATAGAGGAACTGGCTAGCGATGAAGGCACGCTCACTCCAAACAGCACCCCATCCAATGACTTGCCCGTAGGCAAACAAAAAGACTAGCCGTTTGCACCTACTAGATGCATTAGACATCCGAATTAGCCACCGATATCATACTTCGCTTACGTCTATCAAAGGAGTTAGTACATCGCCTGGGATACAATGGCGGTGAGGAGATTACAGACCGCGGGCAAAGGTGAAGGAGAGCCAAACAAGGTTTCTGCGTAGACTCAATTAGCCTTAGTAACTTGATTCGTGTAAAGGTGACGAACTCGGTAGCACGGACCTAAGGGGACAAGAGCTCGGTGAAAAAGATATTATAGCGTGCCTTGAATGCTCATACCCAAAAATTATTATAGGCCAGATCCGATTGAAGTGATACACTACACGCCCGATGGACCATGGTCTCTTCCATATGTAGGCGACTTCAAGGTCTAAGTTAAGAAGCCAGTCGTATACCAACAGAGTGGAGCCTGCGACTGAAGAGCAAATACGCCTGTAAGAACAAGTCCAAACGCGAGGCATTATGGATCACGAACGAGCAACGTATTTAGCTTTTTCTGCTTGGCCGTGTAGATCTATTACTGTCTCGATCGTATTACGAAACCCAGAATCAGATCCAAGCATAGCCATCTTTGGCTCACCAGAGGGGCAGAGATTAAGAGCTACCAGATAGAAAAGTGGCAAGACTCAAGAGGTTGAAGCACCCGGGGAGTTAGGTAGATACATTCGCTTAAGTAGGCTCAGAAGGAGGCATGCTTCCACCAGCGGAGCTCTGGACTCGTAGCATAACTGTAGCCCATATTTGCCGAGTGCGTCTGATTTTTATCTGCGATGATATTTGAAACTATCTGAAAGCTGAATGGGTGAGGTGAAGTAACGCAATCAAATACGCCTTAGTTTCTAACTCAGCTGGCTCACGGTTGCAGATTTGGCATCAATATTGTAGCAAAAGGGGGATCTTTTCAGTTCAGAGGATCTTCTGTTAGCTTAGATCAGACGTGACCTATGACTTGTTCGAAGTTGTCAATTGATGGTTACTTTGAGTAGGTGCAATAAATTATCATTGCGCCATCGAAATCGAGTTGAAATTCGGCTAGCTCTGCAACGCCAAGGCTCGCGTTTGATACACCGTTACGTGGAGATTTTCACTTGAGTCATGCCACGTCTTTTTGGAGAGCTAGATGCAACAAGCACGTAGTGGTGCTTTCAGCGGAGGTAAATCGACACTTTTCCAGTATAGCTTGGCAAAGTTGAAACAAGTTTGCTAGCGTAAGCCTGAACTAGGATCGGCGAGTCGTTAGCCACACCATCTAGTGCGTGAAGTATCAACGAGTTCAAGTCTGACAGCCGTGCTATCCGCTATACGCACGGAAGATCAAAGTCGACCGAGGAGTGGTGTTACTGTTGTGTTTGCTCGTGTGCCCACTCATTTCACGTGACTTTGCGACCGCTGAATGTCGCCACCATATTTTTTATTTTTGTCGAAAGCTCTTTTTACCACGGGATCTAAAACCACACACCTCTGCTGGAGTCTCTAGAAACCGTACGAAGCTGGCGCCTCGGGCTTCGTATTGACGTTATATCAGTCTTACTCAGAACAAATCGGTTAGCGGTAAATCCCGGACCAATCGTTTGCCACCAGGGTTCTCGAGGTTGGATCGAGCGATAATGCTCAACCGACTGGTCGTAGGCGTGCTCGCTCACTCGACAGAACTCGTGAGGTTCCCCGCGGGGTTTACCATAAAATATTAAACCCAAATGTTGGGTCTTCCGGAGTTTGATAGCACGGATCCATAATCATTGGGTACGTGTGAGTGCGTTTTCCTCCTAATTTGCACACTCCAAACACTCCCACTCGGTTTCAGAGCACAAGCAGTGCTTGCTACACAAGTTATAGTTCAGACATCCTAAATGAAACGCCCAATATACTTCTCTGACCGAGGTTCTTGGTGAATCGGCGTCCGCGTTGTTTCTGTTAAGTCAGCCTCGGGTGCTGTAGAAGCTTTCCAGGTATGATATAGCCGCTATACGATTTGAACGGGGCCACTTTAACATTGAACTGAAGGGCATTCGAGCGGCTATCGCCACCCATGAGTACGCCTGGTTATCGTAGGACGAGAAAGACTATGCTGCAGTGGTCGATACTGTAGACAGTACAAAGCAAAAATTTAGCTTGATGCTGTATCAACCCGCGATAGATTGGATGCTGCTTTACTTCATCAACCACGATGCAAGCACTGCTGACGATCCAAAACCACAAGTTTTGGTAACTTGACTCCCGACAAGGACATATTCACTGTGTCTTCCAATAGTGTTCATACCGGTTGGACATTATCGATCCCTACCATTCAACTGTGTCACTGAAGGTGAGCCCATGCAACGAGCTCCTGATCACGCGATCACTAAATCACAAAGTCAAACGGCTCCATTTAAGTTCTTAGGAACTCCGATCAGTTGCACCCAAAAGGATCGCTTGAATGGCGGTAGAATGGCAACGCGATGGCCGTTACATGTAACGCCCTGGCTCGTCAGGAGCCAGGTGGCTATTCATTAGCTTCGACGATAGCCAGTTGATCTTGATCCCACCTCATCCTGTCAACCATGGGACTCATAGATTTCTCAAATCTTCCGTTGAACGTCGCTCGGAATGTTCTCATAGACACGATCGCTAAATTCCTCGATATCCCTCGGAGCGTGGTATTGGCTGGGCGGCAACCATTCATCGTGAATCTCGAGGCTCCAGGAACATTGTCTACGGGCCTCAAGAATAAAGATGGTACAGGTTCGATACAATTTCATGATGAAACTTTGCTACAGATTTTCTTAGCCAAGGTGTGTTTGTCTATCATAATTACGAAACGAGTTTGATCAACCTCCGCTATAAGCTCAAAACAGAATCGATCATGTTTGAATCTCAAGCTGTTCAGTTCTCTTGTCAAGATAACAGTTCGATAAACTCCCCTCGGCCGCCAAGTGCGTCCGAATCTTCCTCGCATCACAAGGCGAAGCGTGCGCCTCGCGCCACCCCAACAGTCACGGTGGCTAGGAGTCACACATCTTCAGCCCGATCATCGGCGCCAACGATGAACCTTCACGGATCCAAGCAGCGATATCGTCGCGAGAGGAGGCGACATGGCTCCAATAACGCGCATCATTTGCGAAAACTACGACACCGCATGTCAGAACTAGGCCAGCAAGCGCGGCTCAAAAAGATCCAGTTCGGAGTCCTGCGCAACTTGAATTTCTCGGTCGAGTACACTCGGGAACTCTCGGAAACTGCTGGGTATCTTTCATTTGAAGATGACCAGAAGACCCTACGGATTATTGTAGGCGGTACTCATCAAGTTGGAAATTCGCTTGTGCCTAGCGTCGCGATCGCTATCCAAACGATCAACTACGTTGCCTTGGGAGACGATGGCGAGGATGATTACATGTTTCTCGAGCTCCTCCAGCATCCTAGGTTTGAGCAAGCCGACCAATTCCGGTCCACCAAGGGAGACTCAAAGAAAGATGCTCAATATAGCCGCGATCGACTGTCTGAGCTTGATGAGTCTCATGGGCGTATAGCTCCATACGCCTCTCGCTGGCTGAAGATATCATTCCACGAAGACAGCGAATTTGTACCTGACGAACATATTTGTCACTTGGCTAAACTGCCGCTTCCGGACATGGATCCACAGCTCACTTTTGATAACAAGCGTCAGGCTTATTCCGCGAACAACATCGAACTCCTCGAGGACTGGATACGAGGAGGCTCATTACCTTGGGAGGTTGCGTTCCAATGCGAGGCTCTCTTTCGGAACGGCATTCTAATCCCAAGGGAGGTATTTATGCTACGGTCTCGAGTTGAATCTCTTGCGGAAAAATCGCCCTCCCAGGCATGCGATATTCTAATATCCCTGCGAACTGACCTAGAGGGTGCCAGCGCTCCGAAGCGGCTCTCCAAGTTTGAAGACGAAGAGGTTGTGGCCATGTTCGATTACCATCTCGCTGAGAGCGAAAAGAAAGCACCCCTTAGTCGGTTGCGGGATGGGAGCTCTCGGTCAAACTTCTTATGTCACCATGTGAAGATCACACCGACAGGGATTTTTTTCGCTGGTACGTAGCCTTTTCAGTCTCTTCTTGGTTCCTTGTTGTGTAACGTTGACTTGACTAATTTTATGCTTCCAATTTTAGGACCTCTCGTCGAGCAATCAAATAGAGTCATTCGTCGCTATCCAGGGTTCGATTCTTACTTTATTCTAGTTAGATTTAAGGACGAAGGGGATCATCGCTCACGCCTCGAGCACGAGGTAGACACACATAGTTTCTCGAAGGAGTGGATAGGGAAGTTCCTTAAGAAAGAAGGCAAGCAGACATTTGTTCTTACTAAAGAAACCTAACTGACAGACTCATGTGCAGGACTCGTCATTGGCGATAGGCGCTACACTTTGCTAGGATATAGTCAATCTGGTAAGTAGTTGTTGCTTCGTGCGCTCTCAACATTCTAAACCGCGCCAAACGAGTAGGCATGCGCGATCACGCGTGTCTTTTCAGCTCCAGATTCGTCTTTGAGGGTTCAGAGATTACACCAACCTCCATTCGCTCTAGCCTGGGTGACTTCACTAAGGTTATAAAATGCCCTGCTCGCTATGGCGCCCGTATGAGCCAAGCGTTTTCTTCAACCGACCCATCAATTATCGTACCTCAGCCTTGTATCAAACCGATCGTCGATATTAAAACCGAAAAAGGCGACTTTGAATTCTCAGACGGCTGCGGAACAATCAGTCGTGACTTGGCAAAAAAGGCGTGGCAGAGCATGTTGGACCAGATGCCGCATAGTCGTCGCCGACGCCGGCATAAAGACGAGCCCATTCCTTGTGCCTTTCAAATTCGAATTGGGGGTGAGTATCAGTTTACCGAATACGATGACCTAAACCTTACGGTTTTGTAGGAAGTAAAGGGATGGTGAGGATGGATCCAAAACTCGTCGGAGATCAGCTCTGCTTGCGTCCATCCATGACAAAATTCGAAGCGCCAGGCGAGCTCACCCTGGAAATAGCCCGAGCGTTCGAACGACCAAGCGACTGCTTCTTGAATCGGTAAGTGCTCGTAGTCAATCAATCTACTTGATTTTGACTATATGCAGACCGTTGATTATGCTCTTGTGGACAAATGGAATCGACTCTTCAGTATTCGAAAAGATGATGAAACAGACACTCGAGTCGACATTTTCTGCAATGAAGACGTTTGCTGGAGTCGCGAAGCTTCTCATCAACAATAAGCTTGGGCGTTCCTTCCGTTTAGCCAATACTTTCGCAAAACTTTCTCTGCTTAAACTTGAACCCGACCAGGCTGGAGTTCGAACCGTAGCGCTTCACAGACTTTTAAACACCGCTCTGTATCACATCAAAATTCTTTTGAAGCACAAAGCAAGGATCCCCGTCCCAGGAAGCCACACGCTCGTTGGTGTATGCGACGAAGATGACTATTTAAAGCCTCGACAAATCTATGGTTTGTTGGTTGTGCCATTACGGTTAGATCACGTTGCTGATGACTATATTATCGTAGCATGCGTCCAGCGTTTTGATCATAAGACAGGGAAGATAGACAGGGAGTACCTCAAAGGCCGGCTTCTCGTCACAAGGAGCCCCTATATTCATCCAGGAGACGCCCAAATCTTGTACGGCATTGGAGCTCCACCTCCTGACTCACCATTTGCCGGAGAAGGTAACCACTTGCCCAACTGCGTGGTATTCTCCACTCGCGGGCTCCGGCCGGTACCAAACATGTTAGGAGGGGGTGATCTGGGTGAGTAGTCTCCTATACCAGAGGTGAAACATTCACTCCTAACGCTAGTAAATCAGATGGAGTACGCATACAACCAAACATCTTGATATTTAGCCACTCTCTAACTTCTTCAAACAGGACTTATACAACCTAATTCCCCTGCCCGAACTCATCCCACCACACAAGTACATGCCGGCCAAGTACCCACCAGCTACGTTAAACAGGATAAAGAGGGAAAGGTTAGAGCTAGCGGTATTCTTTATACACCACTAATGGTCGGATATCTACAGCACGATCGATGATGTAGCCGACTTCATGATTGATGTAAGCACACGTTTCTAGCTGCAGTGTACGATCAACCCCTTACCAACCGTGTCAGTTTATTTGCCACGATTCTGTGAGCCACTACACTCTCGGTTTTGGGTGCCAGTGGTTTAACTTGGTTCAGGTCGCTTCGATCGCCGTAAACCACCTTATCATTGCTTCAGGCTCGGATCTTCGCGCAAGAGACAACAACTGCATCATAAATGCTGAATTGCACTCTACGGAAAGTGTCTAATATGGATGATACGCTACCCAAATTAAGTCTAACGATCTCGTGAACAGGCCGTCGACTTTATGAAAACAGGAACACGCGTCCCTCCCGACGACATACGCAAACCCAAATACGATAAATACCGTCACCCAGAGACCGGTTTGGGTTTACGGCCTGACTGGCAGGCAGGACATGCCCGGGGCCGTTTTGATGCCCAGTACTTTGAATGTCCAAGGTTTGGGTTCTTCGATTGATCTTAACGAATCAGCTCACTCAGCCCGTCTTACTCCCTAGCGTGCTTGGTCAATTGTTTAGAGCAGTCCAATTACCTCAAGGCGATCCCACACGAGAAACCGTCGAGGCGCTCCAAGCTCCCACAGCAATCCAGAAAGTACTGGCCGCCCACGTCGCAAAATTCACTGTGGAAATCAAGGGCACTTTCGTCAAATCTACGCCTTGGGTTCAGGCCTTGCTATCTCGATATACCTCTGAGCTGAACCACATATGCGTTTCGCACACAATCTCTAGCGAGTCCAGCGAGCGCGTATCAGAGCTTGAGGTTATGCTGGGGACAAATCTTGAAACAGCCTACGAGAGCAGCAACCTCATTGAGCGGATGAAGCGGTTGACCGAGAACCTGGCATCTTTTGTACGCTCAGAGCTTCAAGGTGACGAAGGGAGTAGCCCGTACGACTGGTTAGCCCGTGCTTGGAGGGCGTATTTGCTCACGAGCAACCTCGGGGACGAGAAGTTCGGTGCATTCAGCTTCAGCTGGATTGCGCTGGGCTCCGTATTTGAGGCATTGAACAAGCTCGACGAATCCTTTTTGCCGGACGATGACCTCATTATCCCACCGTTCCCTGGCGAGATTGCTGCTTCCGAGTCCATTCGTGCAGACTTGGAGGAATTTGCGGCGGTTGATATGGACACTTGGGTATGGGACGACGAGACGAAGACTAAACCTAAGGACGGGGGAGGTTCACATAAATACAAGGGTGGATTTCGTAGACGAGGGGGGCAAGATACACGAGCCGATAAGTAATACTAATCAGTGAGTACACGTTCTTTGTTATACCCCTCGAAGCCTATAAGCAAGATATAAATGCTTTGAACCATCTTTTCCCTTGGGAATGCACTCCGAATTCCGCATTCCTATCCACGACCACAGAGATAAACTGCAGCAGGTAAACTCCGTTGCTTTTGCGCTTCTGGTTCTTCGGGCATGACTCCATCTATCTGACAAATCCGCTGAAACCTCGCCCACAGATACTCGTTTGCGTGGGAAGGGTTTTGAGCCTTGTTCACATTTTTTGTAAATGGAATGTATCAAAGCACTGAAGCATGAATGATAAGACGTTGCAGGATCACGCGAGTGAGTGTTGGGTTGCTCTCTAGTTAGACCACATATCGACGAAGGTTGCAAATTCTACATGCTGCCCAGCACGACTAGTATATGTTGGAAAAAATCAAGGATGGGTCTGACCTGTAATAACTAGCGTATCCGCTGGCTGATACGTTGGTCAACAACAGTGACTAGTAACTTGGCTGACTCTGAAGGAGTTTCTGTGTCTAATGACAGAGTTTTGATCGTGCGTACGATCTGGATCGTCCGATGCATAATTTTAGGTTATCCCTATAAACAACTTCATTCCTTCGCGCATACACCCAGTTATACTTAAGGAGTCCTTTCCGAAAATATTCTGGATGACTTATTCTGAAGTAGTACAGACCCGACAGCAAATTTGTGTACCACAGAGGCCAAACCGTAGATAAGTGTGTTGGGCTACACGCATATACTTACCCCGCCTCCCCACACGGGGGCGGCGTTTCATAAGCGGACCAGATTTGACGTGACATATAAAGGTACCTTTTCTATTCTTGTCACCTCTTTTGCCACAACACCAAACTGAGTGTTCGGGAATATAAAGTCCCACTTACCTGGATCTTTTTCCTCTTCCGACCTTACCCCTCCTGCTCCAGTTCTATCATTTCGGAACTCTGCCCCTCTTTGACTCGCTTTTTTCAGTCCTTAAGTTTGAGGGAAAGAACACTCACATTCCTTACGTTTGAATACTCATGTCTCGACTGATAACTCGCGCACTGGAGGCCGTTCACCGAGCCGGTCAAGCAACCTCTGGATTCTGGGGTGATCACACTGCTACAATAGATTGGTGCGAGGTACGCATTATAGGTATACAATCCATTACAATCGTAACCGCCGCCACTACATTTTGCAGGATAATTACACCCATACACGATACATAGCAGAGTGGTACAACACGATATCGAACATTCCCTTCATTGCGCTCGGTCTATACGGTGCTTACCGCTCCCTTACCGAGATTCCTGCACCTATGCGGCGCTGGCGATACGCCGCACCCCATTTTGGCATTGCTTGCATCGGAATTGGATCTTTCATCTTCCACGCAACGCTCAACTGGTATGCTCAAGTGCTCTTAGACGAAATGCCCATGATATACGTATCGAGCATGGTCCTCTACCTCGTGCTCGCTCCGAGCGGGGGATCGGGTTCGCTGAAACTCAAGCTGGTAGTCGCAGCTATCCCAATCACGGTCACCGCGCTTTAGTAAGTTGACTAATCGATATTTTTTTGCAAGGCCCTAACTCGAACTTTCGCAAGCTTGAGCTTGCCCTACCCCGCGATTCACCAAATCTGCTTCGCGGCGATCATGTTAACCATCACATACCGTCTCGTTCTCCTACTACGAGATCCGGCACAATCCTCCGACGCGACGTACGACGCAAAATACTATATCATATCCGGCGCTCTCATGTTCGTCCTCGCGTTCGGTATCTGGAACATCGACAACATGTTTTGCGATGTTTGGACGACTATCCGTACCCAGTTCTGGGAAGGCATGGTCGGTCCGAGTTTCAAGACTCCGAGTGTTGTCGCTGCTGTGATTGGCGCGGTCACTCAAGGACATGCGTGGTGGCATTTGTTGACTGGTTTGGGATGTGCGAGGATAGCTGCGGGAGCAAGCTGTAAGTCGTTCAATTAACTATAGATCCAACGCGCCCGAGAACTCATTGTTTTTATCTTGCTTTGTAGACCTGATGCTAACTTTGTCACATCCTGATATGTTTGTCTTACACGAGCCTTGTGTTGGTGTTGTACCAAGTATCAGGCGGTCCCCTGAGTTCCAACGACCTGAAACTGAAGAGCATCTTTTGGGAGGAAGAGGGACTATGATACAGGATCTCTGATTATTCTTTTATTCTTCTAGTTTCGGGTAGATTATAGACTTTAGAGTAGATAGATCCAGAGGTATATTTAGTTATTCTATGTTAATCGAGTGTGTTCTTCGTACTGTATGTCCCTGGCCTGATTGACCCTCGGCTTATATTTGATAACAACTGCTCAGTTGCGTGTCTCGGCTCTCGAGTAAAAGCTACAGTAATTGATAAGGCTTATCGCCTTGTGGCTACTTGTTAGCCACATCACCTAGATGACGTCGTAGCGGCGCTTCCCCGGCAACCGAGCAATCTGGCGCTTGTGCCCAACTCAAACCACGACCCCCCATCACCAGACTAAGGGAACTCGTCCTCTTTGTCCACTATTCTGAATATCTTCCTCGGCCCTGCATCTCAGAATACAGTATTGAACACAGATCAGCCTATGAAATCCTACGTACCGCCGGATCTTTCGTACTATACCGCGGTATAGATTCGAACCCCGCTCGTACAACTACAAGCTCTCGACCACGCGATACGACGTAGCATCCGACTCAGGCGTGATACCAAGAACAACCCACTCATCCACGTTCGGTTAGCCTATACATCTACCGTTCATTTGACTAGGATTCTGATGTGAGCCACAACAGGGGTGGATCCAAAGTCGGGTCGAGGTAGACAGTGCTTGGACGACGTGCGAACCGAGAACCTAACTTGACAGCTCGATCGCCGCCCGCCGGGCTTTTGGTCTCGGTTATCAACATGAAGTCAGCGAAGCGAAATTAATTCTGAGAGGTATGACGATGGTTTGTTTGACCCGAGCCCGTCGTGCGAAGGAAGAGGGATGCGCCTTGTAGGCGTCAATCACGATCTGCTAAGCGGGTGCGATCTTGCCAGCTGGGGAAGACTGTAAGTGCTGAACCCGGTCGAAAGCGTCAGCGATAACGCCGAGTAGATTGGTATGACATAGCTAGGTACGGGCTTATGATTCTTATGGCCGTTCAAACTCGGACATTTGGGCTGAAGCTCTGCTTACGACGCGTAGGTAACCTCTCTCCCCTAAGCGGTGGGAAGGGGGAGCGTACAAGCGAGATGTGGCTCAGGATCGATTCCAGGAATGCAAGTAAAGCCTTTCGGACTGGGATTAACGTATAGATTGGAGCCGCGAACCTCCCAAAAACAAGCTCGCTAAAGATTTGTCTTGTATGTACAAACTCTATTAACCTTAAGACATCCGTGTGAATAAAATAGAATCAAACTTTGGCCAATTTGAGCGTTTTGCGCTATCGTATGGACGTTCAGACGACCATGCATGTTCCTTTCATCCGAATCTTCAGCGTGGGCGCAAGAGGTACATACAAGGGATTTCTACTGGCGTTCTGATGTCGTAAGGGGATCGTGTGGTCTGCTCATTGCGCAGCACCTTAAGCGTCCTGCCCTTCCCTAGGAAGCCCAGCTGGATGAACATGTAATCATAATATTCTTAAAATTAGATTTATTTATGTAACTTTTCTCCTCGACCCTTCCCTCTTTCTCTTCCCGCCGTTCTTCCAGATTACGATCCATCTCGTTTGGTATCAGAACCTAGAGTCGAGGTTAAAGGTCGGGTGACCACAAAGAGCGGGACTGTAGAACGCATACACCCTAACCTGTTTGCCCTAGCAAAGATCAGACCTGGACTTTGCCGAGGATTGAGATTGCGGGAGAATTAGCCGCGACCGCGGCATATCCAAGGGGTTCGGGCCCAACGCATTAAAACCCCGCGGATGTCCAGATCAGGTCTACCCTACGGTAAAAATAAAGACGACGGAGCACGTGGAGTCATAAGGCAAGACTCGGACAACTTGAATATATCAAGCCAGCGACCTGCTGGATGACGAGGACGTCATGCTTCGTTGTCGACCCTAGTCGACAGCCTAGGCGCACTCGTACCTGGGAGAGGAACAAGACCCGTAACCGGGGTAATTAAGCTTCTGTATACGGTTCTGAGTGACGCAGACACGATGCGTGCCACGTCTTGTGATCAGGGGGTGTAATCAATATGTCAGCTAAGCGCCGAGAGATTTGGCGAGGTTCCCAGCCGCAGATCGTTTTCTCGACCTGACCTGAACATTGCCACGTCGAAAGGGGGAGGGAGTTACGTCGCATGTGCGTCGGACGGACTTGTGAAACCAGAGGTGTGTACCTATTTATTGGTGCGAGCTTGAGCTGGCAACTAGTTCCCTCTGTTCCTTCTTCTTTCCACGCTAATCTCGGTTGGGTCCAATTTTATAGTACTATAGCCCCTAGTGTGCCACAGCGAGATGGACCCCGCCCCCGCAGCCGCCGAGGGTTCCACGGCCTCTGCTCCAACTTCACCACCACCACCGCCGCCGCCGCCAATGGTTCGATCGTACGTGTTGTCGACAGCAGCCGGGAGCTGCCTCGTTGCTCTGCTCGCCGTTGCGCTTACTATGGTCTGGCGCCGGAAACAGCGTTGGCGACGGGCCAGGCCTTGGCTTGCCAAGCTGCGTGCCGAGACCGCGAGCAAAATCGAAAAACAAAAGGAGCGGGTCGAGCACAAGGAAGTTACTGGTGTTCAGCCGGCTCCCAAGGATACGCCGAGTGCAAAGGGGAAGGAAAAGCTCGCGATCCCGCCAGCACTCGAGAAACTGGACAGTCGTATGAGCGACGCTGGCTCTGCGTCTGGCAAACGGTCCAAGGAGCGACGGAAACGGGGGAAAGAGCCCAAGCCGGCCGTTCGCAGCGCCCCCGCCCAGACATCTCGTAATCCCGTGTCCGAACCTCCCACTGCCTGCCTGACTCCCAAGCCCAAGCCATCACCGTCTGAACAAGACTTGACAGAACAACCTGCTTCTGTTTTACCTTCTCCGCCGCTCTCGCCCCGTCTTGTACCGCTCCCACTTTCTCCGTTGCTCGCGCCTATCAAAATCGACCCTCCGACGCTAGTGCTCTCAGGCCCCGCCTCGCCGATCTCTACGTCTGTGAGCATATCTGCTGCTATGACGGAGCTCACTGTCACTACACCCACGACTTCGACCTCTGTTTCACCTGCACCGGCCTCTCCAGCTTTCAACAGTTCTGAAACCACACTGCCCACGGTTACCCGCACCAAACTACCCGCTTTTCCGCCCGCGTCACCCCTCCCGCCTAACCTCGCACGTAAACCTCCCCCGCTTGCACGACGCGCTACGCCTTCTACTCCAGGACCAGCTTCCACACCCACGTCAATGCCTAATATTAGCCGGAAAGACTCCCATGCGGCCGATCGTCGGAAAGAACCGAACGAGAGTGATGGCCCGGTCGAAGAGATCGAGTTTCCGACGTTGAGTCCCTGGCCTGTCGTCGGTAAACAGCTCGAGCCTGGGAAACGACGGGAGCGGGAGGGTAGGAAGGGGAGTGACGTCGGTCGAGACGGGCGCAAGGCTAGCGACGCGGGGAGAGGACGAAAGGCGAGCGACGCGAAGAAGAAGGGTGGGGCCCGAACGGGCGGGGCTGGCGCGGTAACGAACCCCGAGTCGACGCAAATTGCGTCATTGCGCGGTGCGCTCGAAGCTGCACGATTAAGAGAGGAAGAAGTCGCCGAAGAACGACGGGCCTGGGCCAAGAAGGAGCGCGAGGTGAGTCTAGTTCTACGCTTGGTAACGAATGGGGAAACGAGACTGACCGAAATGAAATGTGATGATAGTTGCAGACCCAGGTCCAGCAGCTCGCGCATCAGCTTCAGCTCGCGATGATGTTCGCCGCGGGAGGAGGGATGCATGCCTATCCTGGGTTCGCGTACGGATATGGATCCGTGCCTCCTACGCCTGGTCAAGGGCCCTCTCAACCGCCATCGTCCGAGGCTGCGTCGTCGCCTGAACAGTCATCTGCTGCCCCGGTACCTGGCTCTTCAGAACCGTCGTCTGCATCTGTGCCTAGCACGCCGGGGGTCCCCCAGTCCTATCCGATGTACCTCCCATTCCCGCCCCCGTTTCCCATGTTCGCCCCACAACCCCCTCATGGTTCGCCCATGTCGAGCGCTGGTATGCCTCCGCACCACGGACCGTCCATGCCGCCCATGTCCATGCCGTCACACGGATCACCCATGACCATCCCACCCATGGCCATGCCCCCGCCGCATTCACCGCTACCTAATGGCAAACAGCAACCGCCCACGATGATGTCCCCACCCCACGGTCCGTTGTCGCCTCCTCAGCCGCACGCGCTGTCGCACCCATGGCGTGGTGGGAGCCCGATGATCGGCAGTTCAGGGGTGATGACGCCTGGGATGAGTTCCGGCCCTGTTGGCGGAATGAATCCCGGTCAAGGAGGCCCGAGCATGAATCCCGGCCCAGGAGGCCCGAACATGAACCCCGGGCTTGCGGGAGGAGTGAACCCCGGAGGAATGAATATGGTGCACCCAGTCCCCGGCCGGCGATCCACCGGGTACTTTGCGACGACCTCGTCGCCCCGACGTGGGGGCTCCGGTTCACGCAGTCGGTCCCCGTTTGTGCACGCCTGGGGAGATTACTCCTACGGACGTGTGACGCCGAGTAGTACGCCTAGCGTAGGGTCGAGTGTGGACGACGGGTTGTTCGGGAGCTCGATTGTACATCCGCCGCCTGCTACTTTGGGCAGTTTGAAGCGTGAACGGGAGGACGATGAGGAAGAGGAGAGGGGAAGCGAGAGTGAAGAGAGCGACGAGGACGAGGACGAAGAAGATTCGGATGACGATTCGGTTATTTTCGAGGACGGGTCTGTGAGCGATTCGGTCAACTTGTCGTTGTATGGGGAGAGTCAGAGCAAGGAGCGGGATCTTGCGTCGTTGCCGGTTGACATTCGAATCGGCGTCGACGCATGTTAACACCCCCCCCTCCTTTCCAAATTATGAACAATTTTAGTTTCTTTACGACCCCCTTTGATTCGTTACACACGGCGGAGACGCTACACTTATATCTATACCTTTTTTATGTCCTTTGTGTTTGTTGAGCATCTCCGCTGTGTTGTGTTTGAACTTTCTTCGGCCTTTCCCTTTGGATAATGTTACTCTCTTTCTTTTGTGAATTGCGCGTAGTAGCTAGATGCGACGAATATTTGTCTTTTTTGGATAAAATGAGATTATGAAAGTTAACATTAGTTGTGTTGTTTGGTTGAGCGGTGTTTGTGTATGATGTCATCGCGCGGGTTTGCCTAGTCTCATTCCTTTCCCGCGGGTCTACCCAGGACTATACTGGTGAAGGTAAACCTAACCACCACATCCACCGTCACCGGCGTGTGGGCAATAACGAATCTCGTGTATCGCAAGGCACAGAAGAGTAACCCCTGTTTACGTGTTTTCTCGTTACAAGTTAAAATTTGAAGCACAGACTCGGGAGAAGCATTTCTGTGATGATATTATAGGCTTGCGGCAGAAGCTTGCCGGCGGGTCGTGAGCTTCGGCTTGGCCTCTCCTGTCTTGCTACTTAACAAGCGGGGTTTCAACTGCCTTGGAGGGGAGAAGGGCTTGGTGTAAGTACTTTCGCTCAATTTGGTTTAAGTAACATAATCCTTGAAAGTAATTCTAGTGGCAAACAGAGTAGCAATTGTCAGGCCGTGTACACGTTTGCTCCGTTAGAGTCACCGTACTGGGGGCTACAGTTTGAAAGAGGAAAGTCGAAAGAGGGGGTGAGCTGAGTTCGAAATCGAACCACATCTGATTATCGCCCGCTTCGCCCAACTCTTCCAACTTTTCAGATATCACCACAAACCAATAATCAGATGTCATCGACGCAAAAGATTCTGTTTTAGCTTTATGAGTTTTGCTACACCCGAAAGCACGGCTATTTACATACGTTCTTAAGTCTATGCATTTCTCCGGCTCGCGTCTCATCCTTTCCTTCCCTCGCCTCGCTCGCTTGTTTCGTTTTGTCTCAGCATGTCGGGAGAAAACATGCCTACACCTGGACCCGGATTTCTTGGGATAATCGAAGAAATCATAGACCTACATGGAAAAGGACAAAGAGCCAAATACGTTGCGAGTTCGTCGTTTTCTATATCGTTATCTAAACGTGTACTTACGAGTGCGTTCGTTGAATAGTTGCAGGCTCTACGCTGTTGATATACGATTGGCTCCTGAACTTGGACCTCGAGGTTGCTTACATATGGAAGCGGCCTTGGTCGGTTGGACGAGCCGTCTATCATTTCAACCGGGTTTGGCCGGTAATCATCCTCGGGTACGTACAATTCGAGACTAACATTCTGTATCATTCACTAAGTCCGAATCTTTAGCACGGTGTTGCCAAGTTCGTAGCATTCATATCAGCTATTTGCTTGGCCTGAGCTAATGAGCCGTGTACAGAAACGTTGTTTGGCATGCCTTCACCTACACCGGCGGTTCGTAACTTTCGTTCACGATCGTGTCCCGTAGCAGTGTACTAACTCCTACCATAGGCGTAAGCATAAGTGAAATCGGAAGTAACGTCGCATGGCTCATGCAATTGGTTGGACAGGTGCAAACGGCTCGCGCAATTCTTCGTCTATGGACAAGTCATTGGGCTGAGCGCTATCTGGAGTGAGATTTGCTCTGCCTCTACCTCGTTTATTCGTTTGACACGCAGGTTGCATCATAGGTGTGTTCCTCATGCGAGTCTGGGCACTTTACAGCCGGGGGTGGGTAATTAAACCACTGTTTCGAACTCTCGCTGATCAGAAACTAGGCGTATAATATGGTAATACCGCATAAATACCAAGTCGTTGATACTAACTACTTCTCAAGGGGTCTTCTTGCCGCATATATCTTTACGATAACTTACGCATTTGTTGTTGTCACGATCTTAGCGAGGGTGAGTCCGTATCTTTTACTGTTTCTGCTTCGCTAAACGTAGCCTCGACTTAGAGGAACGTCTACCTGGTTAACCCTTGTGCGTACCCTTTCGACTATCTCACGTGCGCCAACGCTTACTACAACACACAAAAGTACCCGAGGTCTTCTCCGGATGCCCTATGATTTTTCCTAATAACATATGGATGATCTATATACTGCCGATAATATGGGAGTGGACCGTACT